>VZTU01018475.1:12500-104867 GCA_013400835.1 Zapornia atra | reverse complement strand
TGCAGGAAATAAATGCCTCCCAGATTGCTGTGTAAAACATCCAAAGACCACATTAATTTTAGTGATGTAATCAGATCATGCCTGATGGGGTCCAGGAGCTTGTCAAAGATGCCATAAATGTGTTTGTGTATAACGAAGCTACACTGTCTGTATCTCCCAGCCATAGAAGGAAGATAACTTGGACAGGATACCAGCTTTCTTTTAGTCTGTGCTCCAGAGCCAGCACAGAAGGAAAACAAAAATCCCCCTTATATTAGGTACTTCATAGCCATGTCTGCAGCTGCCAGCTATAGGCTGACTGCAACATTTAGTCTGCAAGCACACCTAAATAGCACAGCTCTGCAGCATCCTGCATCTTTGTGCTCCTGCTTATTTCCCATTTGATGCCCAAAAGGTCCTGGATTCATAGGAAAGCGCTAGTTAGTGAGGTATGAACAGCAGCCCCGGTGAGACAGTGATTTGCCATGTGTTTCTGTGTACCTGAAGGACTCGTGCTGGGAGAGACACTCAGAAAACGTAAGCCAGCACTGCTACTGGTATCAGTAGAACCAAGCTGGCTTGCACCACAGGAGAATCTGGCCCAACACCATAATCCTTATATTTTTTCAGATCACTGTAGGTACAGCAAGAAGCCACTGGCATAAACTACATACAAACCTGAAATGACCATTTTCTTAGTTTGAATTCTGCCTGAGTGTAAGAGAAAGAGTGTGTTTCTGTTTTGGTAGGTAGATATTCCTTGTGCATTTAAAGCTGGGCTCCTGACAGAGAAAAGAACATGAAATAAGGGAAGATCACAGTAACCATTGTTCTCACTCCCCAATAAATTAAATGGCTCATTTTAGAGGTTTATCTCGGAAAGGCAAATTAATGAATAAATAAAAATAAATGTGTCAAGGTCTAATTAACAACAAGAATTGGGCATCTTGTCATGGGATTGTAGTCTTAGCCGTAGGTAACCTTCCATTCAGGGGAGACTACCCCACATATTAAAAATGAAAGGACATTCAGTGTCACAAAGGAATAAATCTTCCAGCTCTTGCATATCCCTCTCTTCTTTGGAATAGCTTCCAGGGTAGGAGAGTCATTTAAAATATATGGGAAAAAATAAGAGCAAAATAATTAATTTTAAAAGGGAGAACATATACAATATACATAAATTTGCCTCATCCCAATTATTTAGTTATCAGTAATAATCACAAGGGATTTAAAAGGAGGAAAGAATCGGAGACAGCATAACACCCTGCATGGAGTGAACGTTGGTGTAAATGACTGGAAAAGGTTGGCTGATTTGATGAAAACCCAATCAGACTCTCTAGGGAGATATTACTTTCCTCATTATTCCACTGATTGGCCTTATTTCATCTGAAGAATGCAGCACATTCTTTACAGTGCTGGCAAGCCTCTTTAACAATATCCAAGGAAAAAACCCTATCACCTCTGTAATCGAAACAACAAGGAAATTAACCAGAGTCACTTTCCTTGGGGAACTCTTACAAAACACCCCAAAATCTTCTGATGGATCAGCACAGTGAAGCTGGGAGGCAAAAGGGGTGGGTTTTTGTCAGATTTGGCACACAGCTAAAGCCTTTCATATATTTGCTAAAAGCAACTAAAACAGCAGGCTCAAACCCCAACTCCGCCCTCTGGACTGGAAAGAAAAAAAGAAATAACACTCAAATTGTTTGCTTGTAGCAACCTAATCTAAACCAACAGTGACATAATTTACTAAGGGAGTTCGTTCTTGTGATACAAAATTTGTTATGCCCACATCACTGTGCAGGGCTTTAGAATAAAGCAGCAATTTCAACTCAAGTACAAAACACAGTTGTGAAATTCAGTCTGAGAACTGTGTTATCAATGGCCTCAAGCTTGCAATAACTGTTAATTAAGTGTATTTTTCATTATTCTTTAGCAAAGAAGCAAGATTTAATGATGTAAGTTAACAATAGATGATAATTTAGAGTACTGACAATAGTTTAATTATTCACACACACGTAAAAGTTAACTTCATAACTTATTTCTTTGTAAGAACAAGTTCATTTAAAATATTTTGAACAGTGCACACAATTACCACATACGGTATCTTGCCACACTGTTTTTGTGGATACAAGTCAATTTGCTAGAGAAGTCTCTCCTCTGGCAGTAATGCAGCAAAGGAATTCTCAGCTTTAAATTTTTTTCCTGTTTGGAACGAGAACAGAATTCACTAGCAATAGATAGCAGTGGGCTCACTAGGTTAAAAACTGAGGTCAGAGTCCTCAAACAATGGACCTCAAGATTGCCTAAGCTATTTCCAAACCTTCCACAAAAGCCTTTGTTCAATTACAGGAAATACTGTGGGCAGAGAATAAAAATACAGCTTATGATGAGATGGAAAATGATGCTCAAAACCTACTTGAACACCAACTTCTGAATGCATTTGAATTTCTCGAGACCATCAATATCCTAAACTAAATCTAGGTTAAATGTAGCCAAGAGCCTTTTGTACGGAAGATGTTCTAGTGTTTGCAATAGTTCAATCAAAGGGATATCAGTTTGACTCATTTGTGAATACCCAAGGAAATTATAATCGTAATGCATTTAAATATAAAATGATCCAAAAGAACCACCTATTAGGTAAGCAATAATGAAAAAATGATTCAATCTGTTCAATCAATTCATCTGTTTCAATGTTATATTTCATTCATTTTGCTCTCATTGCAGTGGACAAGCCCAGCACCCAAACAGTCAGCAATTTTAGACTAGATTTCCTGATTGGTAATGTGGAGATGTTCCTCAGTTATTACTCAAAACTCTCAAAAATGTCTGTCACACAGAGAATTAGAACTCAGTAATAGCATACCATATCTATTTTCTATTTTGATTTACTGTTTGCTCCAACACTCTGTCTGAAAACCTGCAGGGATAATGCGATGGCAGCCTGATCCATTGGCCCGATCAGGCAGTTCTGTCTCTCTGTTAACATCACACTTCAAAAGACAGATTCAAGACCAGTTAAAGATTTCTTCATGTCCTACACCACGAAGAGCTATGATGGTGTCTATTTTCAAACAAATGTTCCTCCCTTCAAATAAAAAACAAGAAAGCAAGCAGCATGCTGAGGTAGCGGGAAGGTAAAGATTATGAAGATTATTCCTGGTTGCAAGAACTTCCCTGTTTTGCAGGAGTTTTGTTTCTAAGCAAGGCCAGCTGAAAGTGAGGTCAGGGCCAAGTTACTTAAGCATGGATAATTGACACCCACATTTTGGACTCCCATATCCCTAAGGGTGCTCTTGGGAAGCCCCCTTGAGTTTTGAGTGGTTGCAGAGTAATGATGGAAACGTGGAAGACATTACATTCCTGCCTCTGTACTGGCTCAAACATAATTAATTATGCCTTTTTCTCCTGCTGGATTCATACTGCTGTGAAAGCCAGTATATTTGTTCTTCCAGCAAACAGAAGACCCTTTTTTTTTGTCACGCTTATCAGAGTCACACAATTCCGTATTGAATCTTCTTGGAATGAACAAATACTCTGGGTATAATAGAGCCAGAAAATGTGACTACCTCAGGATATGCTTGTCCATCAGCTCACTGGAAGCAAGGAGAAGCACCCTGACCTTTGGATCTGTGTTTAGGGAAGTACCTTTGTTGGAAGGTGGTGCTAATGTTCTGGAGCCAAACATCTGTTTCTTTATTCTAAAAACACTGCTGCTTTTAACAATATCAAGCTCAGTGCCTTGTGACTGTCTATAAAATTCCAAGGATAAGACAAAATTCACTATTTTGCAAGTGATGCTTATTGGGAACTGCTGAAACTGGGATGATACTTTAAAAGAGGAGCTTTTAAAGATTGCTACGCTATCAAGCATCAGTTCCCTTCCTCTCCAGCCCTTGAAGAAATTTGAAATAAAATCTCAGGATGAGTGGGAGTGGAAAACACGAGGAAAAAGATTCCTTATCACTCAATATATCTTGAGAAGGCACCAGCAACTCTGAGGTTTTGTGCACAGACAGTGGGGTCTGTCACCTGCCTGCTCCTCATGCATGACTATAGTTCATCTTAAGACACAGAAATATCTACTCTTGGGTCCTAAGCACTGACCACTTATAGATTATTTTGTCCTGCAGGCTTTGAAGGCCACAACTATCCCCGAGTTGCTGCAATATTGATGTTTGCCCTTACAGCAATAACTGAATTGTTGGTGATTTAGAGGCTTGCCCACTTCTCCGTGTAGTATTTTGCAAGGTAGCTCCGTGTGGCATTTTGCAAGCCCCAGGCAGCTCCCATGCATCCTCCTTGCCTAGACGTTGCAAGGAGAAGGCAGGTACAACAATAGTCCTGAACAAGATACCTTGAACTCAACACTGCTCACGTTCACACTGTTCTTAGCTCACATTTCAGGCAGACCTTCCTCACATCTGTCCAGAGAAGGCCTATGTACACCTCCCCAAAGACATGTGATTAATCAGTAATGTGTTTATCAAAAGAAAGGTGCCCTTATTTTGGGGAGAAACAGATGTGAAAATGCATTCCAGCACAGAGCAAACCAGCGGTCTTTCAAGACCACACTGTAAGCTACAGCATCATGAACTCAGCTGGACAAAATTACCCATTGCTTTTGATGAACCCAGAGTGCTACCTATTATTTATTGTACTTTTCACTAAAGAAGGCTGATTTCATAATGATGGAAGAATATAACATCTGATTACATTACATAAGACAGGGCTTCTACCCACAAAACATTTAAATTAAATACGGCAATATTGACGTGCCCTCTTGATCAAAAACATTAAAACTGAAATAGGAGATCATAGTGCATTTCAACAATACAGAAACCAGACACATCAACCACCTTAGTAAATACAGCAGCTGAGCTAGCTGTACAAAAGGCTTGTTCAATTCAACTCCATCCTGATTTTTTAATTTTAAATTAGAATAAACAAAAATACATCAAATTAGAATAACCTCTGAAATTCCCACTATATAATTTATTTAAAATTTCCATCTCAAATTCATTAAAATCACTAGCTGAGCTGAAATGCAACCCACAGCATATATGGATGTACAGCTGAGTAAAGTATTTTTTCCTGTTTCATTTAGGTATGGTGTTTGGCTCCAATATTACACACAACTCACTAAAGGTTTAAAAAAAAAAAAACCCACCCCAAAAAACCCTCTTGCTCTCCTTTTGAAAAGAAATAGGAAAAAGCAACTTGCTTTCAAACATCGTGGAGTCATTCTTCTCCTTGTTGTAGAACACAATCTGACTCACCTTCTAATTCTCTCCAGTTCTCTTTTATCCCAACAGATATTGCTGCTTGTGTGTCCTGACTTGGGTTGCTTAACTCAACATGGGTGTGGTACTTGAAGAGAGCTTTCTCAGATCTGTTTTGGGTGAGGTAAAGTGCTTTGGGACCTGCTCCTTGTCAGGGAGAGAAGAAAAAGAAATCATCCCTGCAACGTGTGCTGTCCAGTTCCCAGAAAGGGAAACAAAGCTAAATAATTAACCCATGCTGGTCCAGAGGTTGATTCCTAGAGGTTGTGTGAGCTCTGCTCTTGTTAACCACCGACACAAAAATCCATATGAGACTTTTCTATTCTTAGCCAAGTGGTCTTAGAAGATAAACAAAGAAATTAAGCCAATGGTTTTAATACTATTTTGGCCAGTAAAGCAGCCAATTTTTATTTTAGTGTACTGATAGAATGGTTGGACAGTTCAGAAAACCATGGAAATACCAACCTCCAGTCAACTCTTGAGCTGTGACTTCAGAATAAACCCAACTCTCAGTCACATCACTTAAGCCTGCCTAGTTTCCTTTGTAGCCTGGGAAAAATCACAGGTTTTGACCAATTGCTGCGGAAAACTATAAATCAGACTGTGGTCATTGAAAGTTAGACTCAGGTTCACCATATGGTTTGTAAACCTGGGGAATCACTGATGCGTTTTGAGTTTCTGATGAAATCTGAAACGTTAGCTGGTTTCACATGGTTTCAGATTCCCTTCCAAACATTTCAAACTCTCTATTCTAAATTATTTTATTCATTCTAGAACATGTTAGGACATCACAAAAGAAATTTAAGATTTAAAAGAAGAAAAAAGTATTTAAAAGAAGAAAAAAGTAGAAACATACAGTTTTCACAACTGCTTATACAACCGGTTTAATGACCCGGACAAATGCACTTAATTAAGCATTTGTGTGCACAATTACCCCGTTTGTGAATAAAGTCTTTACAATTGTGTGTACTAACCGGATGTCAAAAGTACCTAGATTGTACATAACCCATCGTAAAACTGACCTTACTGAAATGTGGCCTTCAGCTTAATCAAGGGTTTTATCTATATCAAGGCATGTATAAAAGGTCAGATATATTCAGCACATCAGCCCAGTGTAAAACTCAACAGCCAACCTGGGAGGTTAGGTTTTTGTTTTGCAAGATTGTCAGTGTAACTTGCCCTAGGTATTTGGAAGCTGAGAGGAGTTTTCTTTTTCATGGCCAAGTATGGGAACTGTTTAAAAAAACCCAACTGCATACTTTTTCCGTTTTGGTGAGAAATAGTTAATGTTCCATAGTCTTTGATTTATTTATTAAAAGTATTTTACCAGGAAACACAACAGAGACAGGCCTTCTCATTTACAGTGAGACCCCAGAGAGCAGTAAATTTACATACACAAAGGACTAGCATCAACCCCTGAACCTTTAATGTTTATTTTGATAGCCCACCCTGCTGGTAAGGCCTTTTGTTAAGAAGCCAGGTACAACAAGGCAAGGATCCAAACAAACAACAGTGGTAGCTTTGTTGACCAGGTCATATGATGTCCTGCCCTTGAACAGTACCCCTTGTCTTTTACCCTTTGCCCCTAGAAAATGAAGTTAGTTAGAGTCCCTGTGGCAGATTTAGCATTTCCTTTCAGTGTCTGCCAATCTATCAAAATTCAGCTACCGCTGTGAACCCATCAACTCAGTGCAAAAAAGAACAAGGCTTACCACGGACCCCCTCAAAGTAGCAATCATTTATCCCTTCCTGAACTTTAGCTGACCTTTGTAAGCACGCTAGAAGTTGAAGCATGTAGCACCTTGTCGTGTGTGATCTAGGCTGTGGGTTTTTTCTCTCGCCCCACTCAGCCCCCAAATTAAAGGTTTTTTTTTCATTTCATTAATGAAAGTCTTGCGTTTCAGAATAACCACGCGAAGGGAGATAAAGTCTTCAACAAGAGGATGCAATTGCTTTAGCACCATACAAAAGAATTTAAACAAATATAAATATTCTGCATTTACCGAGCCAGTTACCGTCACTTTGTGGAGGAAATAAACAAAACAAGTGGATTCCATTCACAAAGATTTATCGGAGGGAGGAGGGGAGATATTGTTCGCAGAACACAATCATGCATCTATATACAAATAATTGCAAAGTAAAATGAATCATATAGAACGTTCAGCTACAAAACTGAGAATACCACATAACTACAATATATTGGCTAAATATTGCAGTGGTTTTGTTTTATTTTTTAAAGCAGAAGGAAAATCTAGATTGCAGTAAGGGTTATACACAGTGTAACTCCCTCTGTAAATTTAAACTGACCTAAGGGACATAATTACATACATCTCATCATGAGACAATATACTTTTTATTTGTTTGAATTTTATTTGTATTGGTGAAACTGACCTGAAACTGACACAAGTTTATTAGAAAAAGGACTCTCAAAAACAGAGTGGGCTGGTCTTCTTACTTAAGATGGATGTGCCAACTTCTAGTATGATTAGAGAAATGGATAACTCACTAACATCTGTGCAAACTACAATAAAAAGGGATTTAGTGTTACCCCAAGGAAGGTAAAAGAGGCTGTCTGTCCATTAAACGCTTTATTACAGTGCCAGCAGCTTTTTTCTAACTCAGTTATTCCTGCACAGAGCTCAGCACTGTGACTGCCTGTCATCCTTACCAGACAGTGCTTGGGGCTTCGTAGTTTTTTTGTGCAAGGTAGATGACAATCAAATGACTCATTGAGCAGGGAAAGCGCCTGACCCCTAGTGAAGGATTAACTACGGAAAGTGAGTGTGATCATGTCACACCATTACTTAGAATTTTCACAGTCAATTTCTGAAAATATGAGATAACTCCTTAAAGAGACAGCTCTTTCAGGAACCGCTATGAGCAAGCAGAAATTCCCTCCCAGTACAAAGGCAGACAGTGCCATCACGACGACATCTGCTTAGCTGCTCAGTGTAAACCAAATACTATCCTTCTCACGATAGCAGACAAGGTTAAGAGCGAGCGAGACAAAATTCGGGCAGCTTAGACCATTCAGGTGGTCCAGGCAGAAAGGAAAGCAATATGAGAGAAGACTATCAAATCCTATGTAGTGGCGCAGTTTCTGTTTAGGTTGATCCAAGGACTTTTAAAATATGAACTTTAAAAGCTCTGTGCTAATGGAGGTGGACATTTCACATGGCCCCTCTTTCAGCAGAAAAATACTCCCAGCGTACCACAGGAACGCAACCACCCAGCAACCACCCGACAGCTCCACTGAAAACAGCGCATGTTTTACTGCGCTTCCATGAAGCCTGTGGCACCGTATGGGAATGCCTGTTCCTCTGTGGCACAGCTGGACGGCTGTAAGGAACTCTCAAGAAAAAAACCACAGAAATACTGTTGAGTTCACCAGCCGCATTAAGCCCCAGCTTGTTATCTCTGTGAACCTATTATCACTTTCTCACATTAAAACCCCCTTGTAGTATAAGGAGAGAGGCTTGACCCATTAATCAGCAAATGAAGGGCCCATTTGCTCTGTTTTTACATAAAACTTTTTTTTCATACACAGCTCTAACTGTGAGATTCATCAAGTTTCCTCCAAAAAAATAAAACCAACCAAAAAAAAAAAAAGTAATTCAGCCTAAGAACCTCAAAGCTTGGGCGTGCCAGAATGAGTTAACATCTGCTGCTGCCTGAATCTAATTGAAATGATTCATTATAAAATTTACAGATCTGCTTAATGATTTTGTATTTCTTTTTCAGAATCACCTTGTTCATTATCTCACCTTAGGTAAGCTAAATTCGACAGAGCTGTAGTTTCCCTAACTGGCTGGAGTTAGTATACACTTCCAAATAAAAGGAGGCTGATTTTTCCTTTGACACTGTGTTTACGATGATATTTTTATATTTTTTTTATTTGTGAATGTACTCCCTCAGAGAAAAGCTCCATTATCATCGAACAGAGACCCATTAGGGGCACCTTGGAAATTTGGACCCTTTTACTAGAATCGGGGCTTAAATAGCAGTTTAATTTATGGCAGTTTTCTGGCTGATGGCGTTTTTGCTCTCAGGTAAGGTCATCTCAATATATATCCCTTTAGAGAAAGCCAACACAAGAATCTTTTCATGCTTTTTTATTTTCAAGTAGCCAACTATTCAGCTGCTAAAATGTAAGTCACACAGAGAATATATGCACGTTTGATTCTACGCTGTTTTTTTTTTAAAGGGAAGATCCTTTATGTGTGTAAAAAAGAGAAAAGTGAAAGAAAAAAATGAATAAGCATGTGAATAATTAGATCAGCGATAGATGCCACCTTTTCTCAATGTTGAAACTGTGAGGGGAAAAAAGTGCTACCATATAATTGACATAATTGATCTATTTTTTTCCCTTTTTTGCTGCAGTAATTTTTTATGCATGCCATTGTTGCTGTTATTATCCAAGATGTGATCTTGTGTGGTTGATAATACTGACTAGATATGAATACTGGTAAGTACCAGCCAATCACAAATCTATAGTGTCTATTTCTGCATCACCAGGTGCTATCTCATGGGAAATATCCTCTTTTTTGGCAGGCACACAGCGCTCTGCATTATCTGTCATTTTCATTAGATTCAAGCTACAGCTGAGCCAAAAAGACTTAGTTCTAGCATATGTGCTCAAAATGGCCAAGATGAGATTGTCCAAATTCACCCTTTCAGGATTGTATTAGAAAACAACTGAAGCTAAAGCTAAAAATTAGAGCTAGCAAAGTATCTGAATTACATTTGGGAAACTGCAAACACCATAAGCTCAAAAGATTTCCAGCTTATCACAGTCATCACCTCCAAAAGCTCCAAGGAGCCTAAGTCAGCAATTTCTATGTTTTTCAACACTTCTTTTGTACAGACTAAATGTGATGATGTCAACAAAGAAGAACAAGGACATCACAAGAAGACAAAATCCTTCTGTTTTCTGTAGCTCAGAAAACTACAGCGAGAAGCCACTGATTACATGCAAATGCCATATTTAATAGGTCAATGTTATTATATTCTGAGTCAGCACTAATATATTAGTTGGGACTGTTGTTTATTAATAATTCTGTAGCTAAACTATATGAAATGGGACCATGAGCCTTTCTTCAATTACAATAAAATAGTAATACTGTATCCTCCATCTAATGAGGACAGGCTTAATTGGGATGGTTGCTTTATTAAGATACCTCCCAGGAAACTAATTTGGTATAATGTTCGTGAATAGCTGTGACTGCTGTTTAATTGGGATGGTACTAACAAAAACTCTGCTTAATGGGGATACATTTGGTCAGTACCAAGGGGTTAAGTGATACTTAACTTGGTGTTAAATGGGTGTGAAATTCTGAGTTTTGTTCTTTTAATGAAGACATAGCTAACTAGAGGTCAGGCAAGGAAAACAAGGAGGAAAATGTGATTTTATAGCTATAATTTTTGTCCTCTCCTTTCATTGCAAGAACTTTAAAAATGGCAAGTGGCTCCTTGGTAGCATTCATTCTGTTCCTTGGATATAACGTCTTTTATCCATTTTTTGTTAAAATATATTAGTATCTAATTTTTAATCTGGTATGCTTTCACTGACAGGTGATTTCATGTGACTGATTTCATAGGATTCCATCTTGCATTTAAGAAGTGTTTCTAGGTGGTCACTTAGCCAAGGAATATTAAGAAGCCTTTTACTTAAGTATCATTTAATTTCATGAGCTGAAGCACAAGCTTTCTGTTACTCCTATACAAAAGGATGATACTAGCAGGAACATTCAAACTGAAAATCAAAAGCCATACCCATGTCAGTTCTCCTGCAAGCCATCCATATGCATGAGAAAATGTAGTAAAGTTCAATCTCCTGTAACAAGCAAATAGCTTACACAGATCTTCCTCCTACATGTAAGGCGTTTGCTCAAGGAACTAGGGAAACAGAAACAGTAACTTGATCTCAGCAGTCAACACATATACAGGAAGTTACCAATAGCAATACACCTACAAGGAGTTCTGGTGTATATTAGCTAGTAAAAGTTTTATGTTAAGAAGTTTTACTCTATGAGATGTAAACCCTTAATTATGAGCTTTACACCACATCTAAAGCATTTATCAACTGATATTGAATAGCAAACATCTGAAAAAATCAATCTCTTTTTGTGGCTCATTTGCAAACCAAGGAAAAACTAAATTGTGCATAATAAGCACAAAAGTGATCAGAAGATCTGTATAACTGGCATAAAGGGATAAAAGGATATTCCATTATTGTACTACTGCATACCTTTTGACTACAACTCAAAGTCAATGTTTGCTGGTGACAGGAAACGCACCTGTTGGTATTTAATAAATATATTTGCAAGAAATTAAGCTAAAGTCTCTGCTCTGCAAAAAATCAAAGTTGAGGTACAAGTCCAAAATGGATCTCTGGTGATGGCTCAAGTTAAATGTTGCTTTAAGTATTGTTTACTCCTGCGAGTACTAAACCACACCATCTGGATTACTCTTGTACATTCTCTGTATTTAGATTGTGGGGGTGGGAGGATTAATAACAAAAAAGTTTTTTTAGAAAAAAAAATCACATGATGCTTTTTTAGGGCCAAAAGCCAAAAAAATCAATGATAAAATCCCTTTAAGCTCCTGCAGTTCAAATCAAGGCCTTCATTCTAATCTATCTGCTAAATAAGAAAAATACAGAACCCGTCTTATATTTTGATTTAATATATTGGCACGTGAAGTGAAACAAAATGAGAGAATCTCAAAACATTTGAGTGAAAGAACATACAAATAAACTTTCAAACTGTCTTTCAGCAAGGAAATCTAAAGTTATTGAATATGTAAATTGCCTTTTTAAAAGAAGAATGATGTCTTTTTTAGCAATCAGTTTAATTACATTGAAATCTTTCAATAGAGAAATCAAGTAGCTCTGCACAGGGAAAGTCTTTTAGAAAAGGGACTCAAGTGTGACATACTAAAACCAGAAAAACATTCAAGAATTGAGAAACTATCAAAATGTGTATGATTTATTAGCTGTTACAATGCCGCAATAAATTGACATCCTCAACAGCGTATCTCGACACCATTTTACGTTGGCATCACCACTGTATGCTGCATTTGGCCTTTTTGCCATGTCACTGATCTTCCATTCTCATCGCAGGTATGTTTTAAAAGAAGAGTTATATGAAACATGTCTTCTGAAAGGAGCCTGAGATTCTGATGAGAAACACTCCTAACCCATCTCGAGAAGTACATACAACACAGGAAGTTCTCTCAAATTTCTGTTAACGACTTTCTTAAAAGTAGCCATTTATATCTCACATTTCATGGCAGTAAGTTGAATCCAATTTGACCAGGAAAATCATCATATGAAATTAAACTTCACAATAAAGGACTGAGGCTTCTCGGAAACTTAAGGAGTACAATTTGGCCTTAAAAACACCTGTACTTTGTTCTTCTCCCTGAGGTTTTTATAGAAACTTTTGAAATGGAAGGTCCCAGCTGAGTCTTCTATTTGACATCAGTGCTAAAACAGAATGGTGAAGGACATTAAATCCTTCAGCAGTCCAGGTTAGATGATGCACAGGCTAATGATGATTCTTTGTGATGGCCTAACCTAATGTTTATACCAGACAACAAACAAAGGATTCATGGTCAAATAACCATCAGGACTAATGCTGAGCTAGTTCACTAGACGTCACTGACTGTAGTCCAAATGTGGCTTTGAGGGCACAAGGAGGATAATGGATCATACTTTGAGAAATCAATCTGTATTTTTCCTGTGGGGACAAATGAGCTTTTTGCTGAAGCAGATCTGGAATGCTAATGGAGGCTCAGAAAGGCCCTGGAAGAGGTAAAATACTGCCTTGATTTTGAATGAGGGAGAACATGATTTGTAATTGGCCTGGGTCTTTGAAATTTGCTTACGGTCATTGTCTGCTAAATACTTTTTTCCTAGCTTTGTTAGCCAGGATTCTCAGTGTCCTATGATCTGTGGCTGATGAAGGTAGTTAAGGGAAAACGTTAAAATGGCAATTTGAGTCTGAACAATTGCTGCAAAAATTAACGAAATACTAAAACATTATGCAGTCAGACCTTTGCAAACTTCCCACATTAAACTGGAGACATTAGCTACCCTCCAACTTGAACTTTGAAGAGTTTTGTATCTCAAAGTCTTCAAGGTATCATACTTTTATACCAAATATCCCTCATATTCTTAAACCAAATATGCAAAATGAAACTACACTAAAGTCAAAATAACCAAGCAGGACTAACAGGCAATTTCTTTAAAGCATATATTCCATGTCAGCTAAATATCAAGTGTTGAACATGGCTGGTTTCTGCACAATACGTAGAGAACCAATAAAATCTCCTTTTTTCTCCCCTTTGTTTTTAGTAGTAGATGTAATCCCTAGAAAACATACCAACAGCTAATGTAAAAACAAAAGCACCCTGTAGACCTCTGTACTTGTCTCTACTTTGAAACAAAACAAATTCTCAGTTCTATTAGGGTTAAGGGTTGGTGGTCTCATTTGAGTTCACAGTGGACAGTCATCTGCATGACACGGCTGGTATGCCTTTTGGCGCAATTCAGTGTGATTGGCAGTATTTGCTCAGGAGAGGCCCAAGGCTGGATGATGAAGTAACTTCCATTATAGAATACAGACAAGGTCAGCTTCATGCAGAGAGTAGCAACAAGAAGTCCTGGTCCCCAAAGCCTTTGTCCTACTGGATGTACGCTTTTATATTTCACTGATATGCTTTAATGAAAAAAATGGTTTTCAGCTGTTAACTGCTACGTGCAGGAAGGTTATCCAAACTGTGGAAAAAATACAACCCGTGCACAAGTTAAAAAACAACCGTGCTTATCTACTGCATGTAACATAATCTAAGGTTGTCTTAGATGTTTTTGCAATACTTTAGGTAGAATGATTGATTTTTGAGAAGCTGTTTAGACTGTGTCTCTCAGGAAAGCTGTCTGTAGAGCAGTAACTAAGAATAACAGTTGTGCTTTAAGAGTTATGCCCAGATTTGAGAGGCCCACCTGCAGAGTGCCTCAAAGTCTGCAACTTGCCTACAGAAATGGGATCACATAGAGCTGGAACGGAGCATTTGACATTGCTGCCCGAGCTGAATTTTTCTAATGGAAATCAGAGCTACAGTAGAGCAAGCCCCACAGAAACACAAATAATTCAAACACAATGAATTTACGAAATTCAGTAATGTTAATAGGAATGTTTCTAGGAGCAGTTGAAATACAGAGCAAGACATTCTTATGCTACAGCCTGGTTTTTGCTACCCAATAGTTCACGTGATATAGACAGTTAAACTGAAACTGGACTTTCACAAGTGGACAAGTAATAGTTGTCAATCCCTGCTTTAGCACCTTCACTCCCTATGAACCTATCCATGATCAAAACCTCTACTAAGACAAAGACAGCAGCCTGTAAAAAAGCTCATTGAAGAAAAGTCAGCTTTTGCAATATAATTATTTTGCAACAAATTTTTTCTCTTAAAGGACATTCTGAAGAAAAGTAAGGAGCTTGCTTCTCTTCCTTGGGAAGTAAAGGGATAATACATATGCAAATACTGATATAAATCTGAACTCTGCTTCACAGACAACATAAGGTTGAGGACTGCTCCTCCCCATCTCAAGTCATTTGCAGTCTGGCCCAGTTGACTTGAACTTTTTGACTTATTAATTACAGTCTATTTTCTTCTCAGTCAAGGTCTGTTCCCAAGGTCACTAGGGAACACTGACAATATTCCACACTGTGTATTTAGTAGTCCTCCTAATTCCTTTCTTCTTCTCCCCTTATATGTAAAGCCATCTCTCATTTGCATGCTGCCAGACAGTACAGCTTGTAGGGGTGAAAGCAAAACATAGAATAGATAATGTATCAGATTTCTTTTAGATCACAGACAACAAAAAAACCCTCAAACTACCAAACAAGTAACATTCTCAAGTTAAGAAAGAATGCACCTTGCTGGCACCTCATGATGCTACTGACAGATTATTCCCATTATATACGTCTATTTACTTTGCTAATCAATTAAAACACTGAAGTTAACATATGCCATATTAAGTGGTGCATATGCTATGAAACAGTTTGTTAAAAAAAAAAAGCAGAAATACTTTTTGTGAACTTCTGTTCCCATCTGATGTTTTAAAACAGTCTTGAAAAATTATCATTTTCTAGCCCCAACACAAAAGCAATTCTCCCACCCTCTGCTGAGGCAGCTGAAGTTAATGAAAGAGACCTTAGGGGAGAAGCAGATGAAAATACCCCCTCTTTGGCATGAAATTGGCCTTCAAGTCTTGCAGAAAGGTCTTAAAAATGTTAGGGTTAAGTGAAAGACAAGTCAGCTCAGAAAGGACACGTCTTTGGGTAACAAAATTTGGCTGCAAAAGCCTCCTGATGACAGAATCATTTTCTGCAGGTCCTATCCGCCACTATTCCCAGCAAGACTAGACATCTAAGGAGAGGGCCATCCCTAGGCCATAGTTCCTAGAGTGTTAGCATGTAATACTCTATAGCACTGGAATGGCTTGATTGTTTAGGATTTCTGTCAAACAGACAAAACCAAACAGTGGCTTATTTTCCCCTTGCTTGGAAAGAAGTGGTAAAAAAAACGACTTTAAAGAACATTGGGGTTTAGGCTCAGACTTCCAAGTCCTCCCAGATGAGACCAAGAAAACTGTGAATGCACAGTAACACTTGCTCATCAATCCTGAGCATCCAAAGAAAGAGTGAACATATATTAAAAAAAATTTTAAAAAATCTACCTTTCCTAGGGCTTCTTTTGACTTGATTTAAAATATCCACAGACCAACTCCACTATTTCTGAACTAGATTCTTCACCATAATCTGTTTAGTAAACAGCTACATGCTGGTCTCAGACTATACCAAGGGTACTGAAAACTAAAAAATTAAAACAGCATTTTAAGACTAAATGTTCTAGTGCGGTTAAACAGCACTCCTGAAGCGCCCCAGGCTTCACACATCATTCTGATGAGGACATGTCATATTCTGATACTGACATGTCAAGCTTAGGAGGTTTAGACAGGTACAGTTAAATCACATTGCAGCATTGAACTTCCACTTCTAAAATTTTCATCTTGCTTGTACAGCGAGTCAGGATGGCTTGCTTTACAAAGTTGATTTCCCACAAAAATAAGAGGGGGAGGGTGGCTTACTAGGTCAAACAAAAATAAATGGGGGGCGGTAGCATGGTGAAGATATACATTGCTTTCCACTCCCTATATAGACTTGTGCACAAACAACAAAATGACTACGTGGAGAAAAAAAGAGGTGGCAGAAGTAGAATTAGCTGCTCTGAGGATACAACTGCTTGCCCCTTGCCAGCACACCCATTTCAATTTGGAGTTCTAGGCTGTCACAGGCCACTAGGCTCACAGGCTGTTCCTTTCATTGATGGAGACAGTTCCCATGGCAGGATAAATCCAACTTCAAACCACCTATGCAGTGTATAGCCATGCTGACCAGATCAAATTTGAAGTTTTAGTGCACAGCAGGCACCAGCAGACTCAATTAAAGTGAGCTGCTAAGCTAAATTTGCCCTGCCACCCCTTAGCAGCAGAGTTATTCCTCTCAAAAATTTTGCCTGTTGAAAAGCAGCCCAAAAAGCCTTTCAAAGACCCTTGGATGGCAGGCAGGAGTAATCACTGAGGTGAGCTGCAGGGGATTCATGGAGTGCTATTACCTTCAGCAGTAAATCAAGACACCCAAGGATAAAATCGGCTATTCTGCTGTGAGTATAGAGGAATGCATGTGATGGCTCTTCTTCCTTGTCTTCCTGAGGGAGAAGCAAGGAAAGATCTATTTTCACCAGTAGTCTTCAAAATACCAACAGAAAGAAGAGCAAGCCAAGGCACTGAGACAAACATGGGGATGTTAGCTAAGGATGCATCTGGATTATGGTAGCAGGAACCATATGCAGCACTGTCCAGATGAGCATTTTGCATCACACTATGCAGCAAATCATTTTGCACCAATGGATTTTGCACTAACGAGCAACAGCCCAATGCAGTTAAAAACAGAACTGGATGCTCTGGCCAAAACTGATGTCAGATATTCCTGTATCTCTGTTCACCATCTCCAGTGGACTCCTATTACAAAATCTGCTGGAAATATTTTCTGGCAGTGTAAGGATCTGTAGTTATTGGGAAACAAGACATAGTCTACTGTGTTAGAGGGAAGTGTGAACAGCACTGGACTTCTTTTTCAAGAACTTCTAACCTAAACACTGATAACTGCTCCAACCTGAGGGAATTTCTGACCAGTTTAGCAACAAAAACATACAATACTGTTTTCTAAACCACAGGAATTTTTAGAGTGAGAGCAGAATATGGACAATACTGAGTTTTGGAGGCTGTGCTAAAAAAGGGCAAAAGCATCCTAATCACACAGGTGAGATGATTCTTCATGCTATTTGGTGACAGAAAACCTCATCAGCTGAGAGCTCTCCTGCCCAAAAATTGATTCATTGGGAACTAACCATTTTTTTTTGGTTGAGGACCTTTCTGGGAAGATTTTTCTATTCTTGCTGTTCAAAGTTTCCTATGAACATGTATTCTTTGACCCCTAATGTTTTGTTCTCTGTCACTGTATCACTGTCCCAGTTCTCCTTCCTAGGACCAACAGGTGATCACCAAAGGCATTGAAGACCAAGACTCTCCTCCACACAGTTGTCCACCAGAGTCAATTAAAGAACGCTTAATGAAGAATTCCTTTTCAAATAATGCATTTTCATGAAAGAGAAGTTGGGAGGAGGGAAAAGAGGGGAGAAATCCACTGTGCCTTTTGAAAAAATTTGTTGCAAAGTAAAAAAAGTCACTCTAGAAGTTATGGGCATGATTCTAAACAAAGTATTTTCGAAGAGGATGACTGTACCTGAGCCTTCCTCCTTATGATTCATTTAATTCATACTTCTCTTTTCATCTGTGGTTCCGAAAGCAAGAGATTGTTAAACTCCACATAAAATGCAGATATGTGAACATCTTTGTGCTAAAGAAATTTCTGATATTTAACTTTTTTTGGGCTGGAATTTTGTTCTCTGAGTCAGGGCTGGACAGATAAAGATACAACTAGGCCATTTTTTCACAGTTAGAGTCAAAGTCTTGGAAGTCCAAAGTCCTAGAATTAATGCCCTAGACCTTTCAATTGGACAAATTACATTAATTTAACTCTCTCTGTCCTCTTAAGCCAAAATTTAAACTCTAGAAATTTCAGGAACATGACACCTTCAGGATGGAAAAATGCTTGGCTTAGGACTTCAGCAACTGTAACTTCTCTAAGGTTTACAGCTTTTACCGAAAGCTCACCTCACAACAACATGCCAATAAACCACAATGGAAAATAACAAAATTCTTAGTCTTATAGCATAGATTATTTTTTTCTTTCTTTCTAAAGTTTCAGTCAAAACACATTTCCTTAAAGAATTAAAAAAGGCAGTTTTGTGGTTCAAGACTCAACCTCTGGTTGTTTGATGGCAATCAGAGGTCAACTCATTTTAAACTGCTTGATCATGTCATTTTACTTGACCATTTTTGCCTTAATTGCAGATCACGTTGGCTGTAGCACAGTATTCTATAAATACTTGAACAATCTGTTCAATAGAGTGATAAAGCTAAGCAATTTAAAAAATAAGTTGAGCTATGTCACCTTCTTGTCAACTAAGCTACTAATTTAACTATATGTAGAACTTATATAATGAACTGCTATGCTGAGCACCGAGTAGAATTTCTAGTTATTCGCTTTCAGTGCTCATTAAGGTGAGAGATGACAGGACTGGCCACGTGTTCCTCTACAGCTGGATATCACCAAGCTTATAACTAAACTGGCTAGAACAGAATTAAAAACACTTATCAGCATTTAAGGAATGGAGGATTTCAGGTTGTAGGTTAGTCCTGCTTGCCCAAGCCCTCATGTTTTACTGTTACTACTGTGGATGATAGCAGTGTTTTAATTATTATAATCATTTACATATGCAGTTGCTAAAACTTGTTTCTCACCCCTGGTTTCTGTCCAGGCCATGATCTCTTTAAATCACCTTGCTGACTTCTCACTCTCAAGCTTATATTCCAGCTTTCAGGGGCCATTTCCACCTCCTACACTATGTCCTCATCACAAAAGTTATTTTTGAAGGACCCAAACTGTGTCCAGCTGCCCTTTCCTGGTGGTGCAAATGGACCACAAATCAGCACACTGCATCCTGAATCCAAGAGCCCAGGGACCCAGTTTCCATCAGTTAACAGGTAGCCAAAACACCACAATTCAGCACAATTCTGCTGCAAAAACATCTTTCTTTTCTTAGGATCACTTCTTGGAAACACCTGCTGTAGCAGGAAACTTCTGCACAAAAACCTTTCCCACTTGGGAAAATGCTGATTTAGACATCAGAAAGAGAAGAAAATCACATCATTACAAAATGCACAGAAACATATAATGTCAGTGGTATTTCCAGTAGAATTTACCAGGCAGTTCGTGAAAAACCATAATTTCAAAATTCAAATCAAACAGGTAGTTCCAGAATGTTGTCTCCAGTAGATTTGTGTCTTGGAACCTTAACTATGCAATCACAAGGTCCATCTAAGCCTTTTCCTCTGCTAGGATATTTAAAAGTTCTCCCTGCAGCATAAATATTCTGCTCTCTAATAATATGTTATGAATATCATCCAAAATCTTTCTCCCAAGCGAGGTCTATTAGACTCTTTCTCTCCCTGTCTGATGTCCAGGAGCTCATAGGAAATGAATACCCTAAAACCAGTATCCAGCTCTTAATTTTTGACTTCAGTTTCAAAGAAATTTATGCATGGGAGGGACCTATGGAACAAAATAGGCTGTTTGATTGCCTATGCTTTTCTTCTGTAGAAAACTAGGTTAAAAGATGACCAGTTTTATTTTAGTTAGATTGTACTGCAAAAAGCAAAACCATAATATACAAATGTATTACATGATAGAAGCCACTCTATCCTTATGGAATGCGATTCTTGTTGAGTTCTGTTTGCTCAAGGAAATGACATGGCTGAAGTTTTGATGTCTACCTCTTCTTTAAGGTAAGTTAATGCTGAGAGAATACTTTCAAGTGTTAAAAGGTACTTCTTACATGGATTTCAAGTGACTATATGGGGATTGTGGAACCTTTTACCTGCTGAGGGCAGAACAGACCTTCACAAAGCATTTGCCAGGCCACATTAACACCTATCCTAATGCTAACCCACACTAACACGAAAAGAGGAATATGACAATACAGAGCACAAAAAACAAATTCATGTGCTGTAGCACGCCCAAAGGCTTCAAGTTGCCCAACACAATGCTTTATGTAAAAAAAAGCCAAGCCAAACTACGCCAAACAACCCACAACCAAAGAACGGGCTAAAAGCTTAAATAACTTTCTCAGGCCTTGTTCTCATAGATTTTCCTTTTAAAGGATTCCATCATTGTCCATACTCTATACCACCTTGCAGGCACGGTCTTCACATTACAGCATTCGCAGCATGCAGATAGCATGCATGAGTCACAGTATGCAGATTTATTACTCCTAGTTCAAATCTTACCATCTATTAAGTCAGTGCAAATTACGGAGCAGGACACCTTTAAGAGTCTGAGCCTTTCTGCCTTCTGCTGAGTAATACAGGATGAAAACTGTTAATGTATAAGAATAAAAATTGTGGAGACTTGGCCACCTTCTTAGCACACTTTTGAAATCTTGTAAAAAACATACTGCTGCAAATAAGAGAGCAATTTACTGATTTGTGTTTAAGGTTTAAAAATACAGACTTCTTCCTAAAATATAAGCATGGATTTTTCTATGGGAGGCAGCTAGGAGCTACCCTTCAGTTCCCACCTCTCATTTGAAAAGACTCCTTTGCCTTACATTTGAGAAATTCTGTTGAATCTTGTTTCCATCCAGCTTTCAAAGCATGACATAAAGAAATTGCTGGAGCTAAGGAAGTTCTTGCACTATTTCTGTAGTGCAGGGAAGGAAGAAATGGTTGTTGTTTACCTTTAACTCCTTCCCTCCCACAAGTACAGTTCCCTTTCTGCTCTCAGATTGTTGGGTTTTCACCAAATTCCGAAGTACAGACTGAAAATGAATGCTCTAAATGGCCTAGTCACCGTGCAGCCAATGCAGCAATGCACATGTATCCTACAAGGGAGGGTAGCCTTTATTTAATAGGACTTTCTCACACATCTTCCACCTCTGTGTCACCACACAACAGCAGAGTTTCCCCCAGAGTTCAGATGCAGCCAAGAGAGCATGAGCTTGCATACACGATCTGGCCTGGGTTCCCTGGCTCAGTGCATAGCTTCAACAGCCCACCCTTTCCAAGACAAGAACCTTTTCCTGCTGCCAGTAACTTAAAAAGTCATGTCATTCAAATAGTTTAAATCTGTCCTGAGGAATCAGAGTCAAATCGCATGCCTGATGGGAGCTGTTAAGACCGCACGAAATAGAATTTGTTTCATTTCCTTCATCTGAAAAAAAAAAAAATCTCAGGAAATTACATTAAGACTATTGAGAGATTATGATTTATGTTATAAAAGTTAAGCACTTGCAAGATAGGGAACACTAAAATTAGGTAGTCTGTATGACTTCAATCTGCTTTCTATGTAAGTGTAGCATAAACTGTCTTCAATTATATTATCACTTTTCTCCACATGCGCAGCGTGGAGTGGGGACACCGCAACCCAGGGAAAGAGGCAGCTCTTCCAAGAATACTTTTTTGCTTCTCCATTTGGGTTTCTGCTTCTCATGTATTTGCTGCAAAGAATGCTGAATTGCTCTGACATCTATCACCAGAGTATACTCATGCCTCTGAACTACTAATGTTGCCTCTTCATGGTGAGATAGACATTACTATTTTCCCCATTTTACAGGCAGCAGAGTCCTCAAGTAAGTCTGAGTCATAAGTTAAAACCTCTTGTCCCCTGGACACAAGCTCCAGCTTTCAGATGCACATATGTAATTACTGCTTTGTTGACTCTATCCACCACTAAGAGCTTAGGAATTCTGCTAGTCAAGCCTGTACATCCCATGGCAAGTGCTGGTTTTGTGATTGAATTCTCTTGCATATTATTTATTCTCATGTTTTAGCCATGTCTTTTCTCTTCTTGCAGTAGCAAGTATCATTGTTAACTTTCAACTGCTAAAACTACCAAGGCAAGGAACTTGCAAGTAATTACCTGATACTGTGCCTTAGTTTATTTCCAAAAAACAGTGTGTCTTGTACTCTGGTAGGTGGCAGAAGGGAGGGGAATCCCATTTTTAAAAAAAAGCACTACAGGATCAGGTAGCTAAAGAAGATGTGACATTGCATCTTCTGTACCAGCCAACACCAACAAAGGTACCTTGAAAGAGTAGCTTAAAATTCCAGCATTTTCTAAAAGTCAAGCATTTGCATCACAGGTGCAAGGTTCTTACAAGGACCTGTTATGTGCTCAAAGTCCTAAGGGCTCTTTAAAACTGCTTCAGCTAAAGAAAAGTTGTTTAGAGGAAAGCAGTGCAAAATAACATAAGCTTATTGTTTCCTACACTCTTCTGACTTGCCTTATCTCATTTTTTCAAAATGGCAATCCATCCCACAGAAGAAGATATTCTTTTTCTACCTTGGATCCTTTCCACATGACTTCAACTTCTATTATAGCTTCAACTCTAAATTTGCAAAGAAGGGAGGCACAGGATGTGGAAGTTGCAGTAAGAGGAGCCATCTATGTGCCATGAATATTAGCTTTTCTATAATGTCACAGTGAGTCTGATAAGAAGTAGGCACCCATGTACTGTATGCACAGAATGAAACCTTTCCTTAGCAAACAGAAACTGAAATGTTTGCCCAAAGGATCAAAGATTCACACTGCAAAAGACTAATATTAGAGGGCAAGATAACCAATTAGTGTTCCCAGGCCATGTGCAGAACTGAGTATTGTATTTTAACTGAGGCACAAATTTCATCCCTTGCCCTCTATAAACTACCACAGCAATATAGACACTGTGAACATAAGAGAGCTGAGTAATTTCTAACAAGATCTATGGATGAAAGCATAGGTAAATTCATATACAGTTCATCATCTAAGAATCTGTTATTAATATAGGAATCATGTTTCTCTTCTAATACCCTATCATTTTTGGGTATGCTTAAATGCAGCTAAGAGAAAGGTAAATTGTGAACCCTTAACAGTGGTTTCTGACCACTCAGCCTGTCCTGTGTGATTCAGAGAAACACTTTGAAGAATAAAACACTCAAAAGCAAGCTCGGCTTTTGCAACTTGATCCTATGCTTAGTAAACAGGAAGGTGAGGTACCATAATGTCTTAAAATACCACTACAGATTGTTTCTATCCCTTCCAGGATTTCCAGGCTCATCCTGTCATCTATGCTTGCTAAATACCTCCAATGAACAGTTATGTAATAAATATGGTAACATCTGGAAGCCTACAACATTCAGCACTGTTTAGTTAACATTTAAGAGTGTGAGCTGTGTAAAATTCAGGTGGAAGAGCACTGATCCATTACCAAAGATATCTGTATTAAGGAAAGGGAGGGCTGTGTGGACATTGATGACTTTCCAGCACATCATTATTGTTGTTATAAATGATAACTATAGTTTCCAATTTAATTTCACTCTTCAGAGTACATCCACCCCACATTTTTTTTCCTTCTTCTTTTTCCCTCCTTTTCAGAAGAGATATGAAAGCCCACAGTTGGCCTAACACATGCATACCGTCCCTTTTCTAATAATGCCCCTTACGTTAGTGTCAAATAACCAAGCTTTTCTAAAGCACCGAAGTAATTCTGCAATGCCCTTACTGCTGTGGAAACTGCTGAGCAAAACCTTCGCACAATGGGTCTCCCTGGCATTCTTTAACCCTGTTGGTGATGATAAAGTCTCATAAATCTAGGCAAATCTTTAATTATACCTTAGGAACACTCTGATATTATAACTATGAACTAGTAATAAAGAATACGCTGACAATTAGCTCCAGTAAGTCTGCACTTTATTGAATAGGGGGAATTACTTTGAGGGTTAAACTAGAGTTGCATCATGGGTTCTTGTCATTTTTGGTTTTCTTTCACTTACCCAGATTTTATAGGCTAGCATATATGCATAGAGCATATAACACCTGCGATTTTCAGGGGTTTATGGCAAGTATTTATCTCCTAGACCTTTTCTTTTTCTCCAGAATATTCAGAGTTCTTCGGATTGGAAAGCCATTTTGGTTCTGGCAATACTAAAGCTGTAACTACATTTTTGTTGTCTGTGGCTCTTTCCCACACTATTTCTGGTTGAAAATTAGCCAAGTTAAGCTTACCTTTGAAGTGGTAGACCACTCTACTGCGGCTTTGGGATTCTGGTGATACTGGCAGAAAAATCAGACCATATCAGACAGAAGGATATAGCTTTGCTTTTAAATGTCATTGCTACATTTGCATGTATTTTCTATGAGTGTATGCAAGTTATTTATATCGTAAGCCAAAGCATACATTTTAACTTGCGTGAATAATGCTGAAAGAAAAGTAAGTTCTTTTACTTTGCTAATTAAATCATCTTGAAAAATGGTCTAGGTAGCAAGTGACAGGATTAACAAGGGCACTTTGCAGGATTTTGATGTTTTCTTGATTAGATCAGGAGTATTTTATATAGAAGCAGTATTTGATGAAGTGGTTTTAGCAATGTGAATGAATGTACAACCTTAGTTTATCTCAGTATCTTCATAAAGAAGCCATCTTAGCTGTCAAGGAAGCCCAGCCAAGAGTGAAAATGACCTTAGCTCACAGCTAAGCAAAAGGTCAGCTGAAAAGAATAGTGAGAAACATTATTCTTAGTTCTGATCTTTTGGATTAGCCAGTGCTATTCCCCACTAATATAATGTGTTCTACTGACTTTTAATAGGTGAATATTACAGGAATATTTGGTCTAAACTCCACAATATTATTTTCCTTATTTCTTTTCTGCAAGAAATTATGGTTTTCTTACTAATACAAGGAGCTTGCTGAAAAGATACATGGATGGGGACTATATTTTAAATAGATGCATGTCAAGATAAGAAACATCTTTTGAAATAGTAAGAGAGATGGTCAAAATACTTTTATTGACAACAGCCACACAAATTCTCTTAGCCTTTTTCCATATGTGATTCCTAAACCTTTCTATTTTAAACCTAGAAGAAATAATAAAACTGTCAAAATGTTTACATATAGTGCTTGCCACCTGAGGTCTCAGACCGCTCTGTCAATATCCTATTAATTGCATTATAAATTTTATAGAGCTGGAAAGTATAAGAATTCCCATTTTACAGATGGGGAAATGGGAATATTAAGAATTCATGCTCTCAGTCACACAGAAAGTAGCAAGAAAAGGGCTAGAATGAAGATCTCCAATTGCCCAACAGCAGAGCTCATTAGATAGAAGTCGAGCACAGAAAAATATTGCGTTTGTCCCTGTGATTTCAGTCTTCTAGATATGAAATAGTTTGGTACTATCACAATAGCAACACATATCCATGGATTGCTCCAGGAGGACAGCAATTTGGAGCAAGTTACAGTAACTCTCTGGCCAAAAGCAACACAAATAGACTTTTACCAAAAAAAAATTGCAAAATAACGAATGGTAACAATTTTTTTTTTCATTGAAATATTAAAAAGGAAGGCAAATAAAAGCCAGGGAGGATTATTAAAAAGCTACACTATCTTCATAAAAATTCAGTGTTGGTAAATGCAATAGCCTGGATTTAGTTAGCATATGTTATATTAATCCTGGTCATACTTAAAACGGAATAGGGAGGGTATAAAGAGATCACATCCAAAGCATTCTCCTAGAGATTTCTAAGATGACAAAGAAAATCCAAGATCACTGACAGAGACAGAATTGGGAAAGCTGATATCCACTGATTCCAACCTATCTCTGACAGGTGGCATTCAGGCATTGAATTTGATATGGTTTTATTTGTAAGGCTACATGTATGACATGTTTTAGCAGGTCTGTATGCTTCAAAGGCAGCAGGATCTATCTCGTACTCTGGTCAAGTTTCCTCCCATTCACACTCTTACCACAGTCACCTCTTAGTCCATGCATATGGCTACCACAGAAATCTACTCCAGCTATGCAAACAACTTCAGTCAGTAAAAAAGAAGTATGTTGCAGCATTGAGATCTCAAAGCACCTTGCAAAAACTCACAAAATAAACCTTACAACCCATGCTAGGAACTATTTTCTCCATGTGTGTTTTCAAAGACTTTTTTCCACACGGAAAGAGAACAGTTTCTCTGGGACAACATTCTTGTGGCAAAACTTGAAATCAGCATTTTGTGTTTTCAAAATAAGTCACCCCAAAAGGTAAATCTTAAATGAAAAAAGTCCCTCTGTTGGAAAACCAATTATGCTTATTAAAACCAAAACACACCTCACACATTACTTATATAAATAACTGGATATAGGATCAGTAGCCAATATCCTGTCGGCTACAGTTCTTTAGAAACTTATTTCCTTACTTCCTGTGTTATTTCACGTTGTTTTTATTCCCTTCCTAACTATAGTCCTGGGAATAGTTCATTGATTATGACTCATTGGTGGATTTCCAAATCCATGTGTAATTTCAAGCAGTTTCTCCACTTTTGACAAGTGAATTCAAGCTATATTAGAGTTTTAGAGAGCTCAAAGAACACGGTATGTTGAACTTTTGACACAGAAGTTGCCTCCTGAAGCTTAACTGCCCACAAGTTCCTCCAAAAATTTAGTCCAGTAGACTAGAAATGTAAATAAGTTTTGTTTGCTTCTTTTTATCTTATTTTCCTCTCAACAGTGCCTGAACCCACATTATCAGGTTCTTCCCTACTAAGTTGTCAGTTTGGTTTATTTTCTTTTGATACATTTACTAATACATCACTTTTTTCCCAGGGTACATTTGAACAGATTACATCCAGCTCCATGTTGGAGAATTTCAGCTCTTCACATGCTCTTACAACACAGCACAAACACTGCTTGTGTGATCTCGGCTTTGGAAAGTTATTTCCTAACCAGAATTGAAATAAATGGATGTCTATGATTCAGGACACTTATTAGGCTTAACTTCAATCCAGCTAACGAGGCTCAGCTACAGTCCATACTCAGCACAGTTTCTGCTTGAACACAGACAGATTTGGGGTACAAAAAAACCTACTTGTTTGCAGGGTTACTGGGCTTGGTTTGGTTTTCTACTTCCCTCTGTTACAATACAGACTGCCCACATCTGATGGAAGGATAAAGGTATTATTGAATGTATTAAATTCTCTCAAAAGTTAGATTGGTGTCTTCTGTTTACATTTCTAGGATTACTCCAAATCTTGTACCACTGCTCTGGTAGTAAAGGTTTTAGATTTTTTTTTTTTGAGCTGTGTTTACAATGTATATATGTATTTATTTGTTGGCAGCACTTTGCAGTCTACTGGGGTGATGAGGTGCATGGAGGGGATGTAGCTTAGCTAACAGGGATCCTTATTTCTCTTCAGAAGCTTTCTTTGAGACTTATTCCTGTTGGCAGAGTCCCAGTCCCTCTCAGTTCAACATCTGTATGGAGAAATCCAGATGAATCCAACTAGCAGATCATCTCACACATCATCATCCCCTTGGCTTGTTACTGCCATCATCATATAAGTGTCTCTGCAGGCACCAGCAATTACTTCTCATGCAATTGAACCTCAACTAAAAGTTTGTAAAGTCTTCTCCAGGCTGCCATCACAATAAATAGATGATCTTCCAATCAATTATGGTTGCAACGTGTAAGCTACAAGCACACTGGGGAAAGAAAGCAACCCCATTCTTTTCTTACATTTTAGGAAGCTCAGTACCTAAAGGCAGCCTGTGCTGGCTGCTTGAAGTGAAGCTACTATTCCTCCAATCAGGCACATATTGACACACTGTCAGCTTTCGCCTTTTTTCCAGTGCACCAGATCAAAGGTTCCCAAGAAAGCATTTTGTATGGGTGTTAAACATGCATTCCTGGAGTTCCAAATAGAACTAGTGATCCAAAAGCACAGGTATTCCAGATTTCAGACAGCTTGGTGAAAGATTTGCCTGCCTGGTTTTTTTGCCCCGAACCTTTCAGATTTGTTCATCCAAACAAATTGTGATTGTGATTCAAATACAAAATCAAGATAGATTAATGAGAAAGACCTATTAATGCGGTCTTAAAGATTTTATCTGTTACATTGAAAGTTAAAATTGAAAGTTAAATTAAAAGCAACAATGCCAATGATAAAAAAATATGTTGATAGAAATGTTAAATAGGACAATTTTACTGTAGGCAAGTGGTTTCCAACTTCAATTGAATTCCTAATTAAAGCCATGACTGCTATTTATTGTGCAATATGCTTATTTGGTGCTGCAGCATCTGCTGCTTGAAAGCAGCATTCACCCTCCTCTCCTGGGTTAATTTAAGTTCACCCGCCTCCCCTCAGTTCAGCGCTGGCACTGGAGTCTCACAGAATGGGAATTCAGCACATTGCAGAGATTTAGTACCTATTCTAAAGCCCAAATCTTCTTTAATAAACACATTCTAAATACTAAAAAGCTCGTTTAAAAGTGCATGTAGAACATCAAGGTGTCCCCGCATGTGTCATTCACTCTTGCATGTATAGGAAGTGTACAGAGTTTGAAGTCCTCCGTTAGGAGAACTGAATGATTAAGGGGAGAAACCTACACTTGCAGCCCACAGTTCTCTCCCCACAAATGCAGCCACCCTGAAAAGAAAAGGCAGGGCAAAGTGCTTCCTTTCTCCCCCTCTTTACTTTTTCAGCAGCTTCAGGCTCAGTGATTTATGACTAATGCAGCTCTTCTCTCAAGGAGTCCTCTTGGAACAGTACCACAAGATTCAAGCAGGATGCGAGCTGTGAGGCTGGATGCTCAACAGACACAGGGCAGGATCTTCTCTTTTCTCTGCATTTCTTTTGGAATTTAAATGAACACAGAAACAATTGTGGGGTAAACCTGAGGTCAGCATGGAAGACCTGTTTGCCCACAGTCTCATACGGTGGAAGGAGTAGGCAGCCACAAAGAGTGGGACATGCTCTTACAGAGCATGTCTTACAAAGACTGCAGACAGCCGCACAGTGGGACATGCTCTTACAGCATCCTTACCCAACTCCTCATGGGGCGGCTGATGAAGACTCCTCGGGAAAGGTGGCAGCTCCTCCAGATAGGACCTGCACACAAGACAGGCCCACCATCCACCTTAGGGTAGTGCCCGCAGACTGACTGAACACAGACACCTCTCCTCCTCCTCAAGGAACTGAGGCTCTCTCAAAGAGACCAAGAATATAAACCTCTACATCTGTATGAGCAAATGCCTCTCTTCTGCTGTGGTGAGAAGCATGCAAACATTTGTGCCAAAGAGTCAGGTGTTTTGCACAGTCCTCAAAGAGGAACAGCCAGCAGTCTCAGGCTTGCAAGCCTATGTGGAAGGAGAGGAAGCGCAAGGAGAGGGGTTTGGTTAAAGTCACCAATGGAGACACTGCATAGACAACAACTGGTAAGACAGTCCCACTTCCTTCAGTGCGGGTAGAAGAATTGAAAAAGCATCAAAATATCAGAACAAACAAAGGCTGGAAATATGCCTGCATATTTTCCAGATAAGCATCTAAAGCTGAAGTATTCATCTGAACCAACTCACACATGTCTAAATTTCCCAAAGTTTCAGTTCCTCAGAAGAGAGTGCCAGAATTGAACTGTCTGGTGGTCCTTGCCACTGGAGGACCAGGGCTAGAGGAGACCCCAGAAGCCACCAGTCCTATTTTTCCAAAAGTCGTAAGTGACCATCGTTCTTCAGGTGTTTGCAGAGCTGCACAGTCCAGCGGAGCTGAGATTTCAGCCTTTTTACCAGCACAGCAAGGCAAACTTTGTAGTAGACACTGCTGAATCAAGACTCCTCCCGTACAGTCAATCCTTCGCATCCCTCTCAGGATGCTAATTCTGGTAGTGGATTTTGTTTATTTGTTGTTCCAGGACTTAAGTAAAGCATTTAGTTCTTCACATGACAGCCTGGAGGTCCCTTTGGGTGCTCTGCCCAGGGCTGGCTGTACTAGGGCCAACCAGGAAACAGATCAAAAACCCAAAAACCTTTGCACAAAGAGCATTCTATTGCCAAGGAGTATAGAATATGACTGAAACAGTAAAGAATTTTTGGTGACTGTTTGGGGGAGGGAGAGAATTATATGTTAAAACATAAGAATTCTCTTCCAGCTCAGTTTAAATTGCTTCACAATACTGATTAAAATAACAGAACATTATAGCTTGCTTAACTAAACATTATATTTCTAAAACCATTTTCAATTGTTTTCCTTCAATTTAAACATTTTGAGCAATTTTATTGCTATTCATACCTGCTTGATTTTTTTTTATTAGAAATTAAAATGCATATTTTTATCTAGGTTACAGAGTGCTAGTATATTTAACTCTTTCAGATCTGAAGACTGAGCATAGGAGAGCTATCAACAGCAGAAATATAGTGTCCGTCTGTTAGATTAAAAATATTTATATTAAAAGACTCATTTTGGCAATAACGGCAGTTCAGAGGAGAAAGAAGTGAACAAAAGAGGTAGAAGTAAGGAAGAGGGGAGGCAGAGGGAGAAAGTAAAGAATTAAGTATAGTGTATAAGTGGCAGCTTCAAGATTAACAGTCCATTTTCCTCATTCATATCTCTTCTTTACGTTTTGGCTACTTCTCTTCTTATGCCCCTCTTGGCAGGAAAAATAAAACAAAAATCCCAGAAGCATTAAGAAATTAGAAAATGAACCAATTGTGAGTAAAGAAAATGCGGTATCTTGCAGACTATGAAACAGCAGTGAATTGTAAACACAGTTCTGTAGCAAGACAGGCACCTAGAGTTCTTCTCATAGAGCAAGGTAGTAATTATCAATACCGAGAGACAGCCAGCCCTGCCCCAGTCAAGCTGCACACCATTTGAAAACCTGTCTTCTGGCTTAACACCCCCGCATTTCCTTTTCCACAGCCACCCTTTGCTCCTCTTGGAAGGCTTCTCCCTGAAACCATGAGTCTACACCACCACCCTCCATGAAGTGGTATTCCCCCCGAGTGCTTGGGTAAAGGCAGTTTAACCGGCCCCACCACATTTATACCTTAACATTTCTAATTTCCCTAAGTCAGCAGGGGACTTTTAGAGACCACTAAGTGCTGGTAACCACATCAAAACATTAATTAACACTACTATATTCCCACACAAATAAAACATTAATATGGTAATTTCTAGCCTATAACCAGCTGGTATCTTTTCCCCAGCTATATAGATAGTAGGATTAACAGTGCAAAGCAAGTATTATAACAAAGTCAAATTAATATCACCTTTTCCCTGTTTTATAATTCAGAATCAAACAATAAATTATAGAAGTCCTTTAGAAACCATCCCTCATGAAATACTTCTCCTGGATCAAGGTGTAAATCCCTTTCCACTGAGTTCTCCTGGTTTCTATGTAATTCACAGCTATTGAGTTACAGAACCACAGCCTAGGTACTGGTGACTGTCGAATGGTCCTGCTCCACTTCCCACTCACTGTCACTTTCCATCTTCTCTGCCTAGCTTTTTCTCTCTTGGGCTTTTGAGATAAAACAGCCCACATATAATTTAAAGGTAGCTGCTATGGACCTACTGTCATACAGATGAAGAACGGGAAGAGAGACACTGTTTGGTCCAAGATAAAAGCAAGCCAGAGGAATTTTCTGCAGGAGTAGTACTTGGTTACTTTTTCTTTACAATCTTCTCAGGCTCAAGCTACACTTGTCAAAACACACACACGTATCTTACTCTTCACTCTGCAGTAATTTTGGCATCGCCTTCAATGACAAATGCATTTCATGAACATTAACACATTATACATACATAATTTGCAAGAACTATGGGGAAAACAAGCAGCGAAAATATGAGCAATGTCAGTTAATGAAAAGCTCACATTTTCAAACTAGTGTTTGGCTAATTAAAATTGAATTAAGTGACTACAACATTAACTATGTCAACTATTTAGCATAAAAAGTTGTTAAATATATCATATTGTATGTAGGAAGATCCTTGCAATCTTTAATTGTAAGAAGTAGTCATGTACTACTTAATTGCACAACTTGGTAGGATATAAAATTCAGTTACATGAATTATATTCAGTAAAATATTTTAAAACATGTTGTTTTTAAGATTGTGGAGTTTTATGGATAGTGTAATAGAAATGAAACACATTCTTAATTACATAATTATTTCCATTTTCAAAGTCCAGCTAATAGCATAACTGGTCTCGTTTTTACAGTCTAAGGTAGAAAAAGACATCAAGTTAAGTGCCTTGAATTTGCTTACTAAGAAATTATTTAGAATTCTTCCTTGAATCTTTTTACTACAAAACATTTCCAAAGTTAACCCAGTCTCAGAGCCTCCATTTATCCACAGAATGCATGTCCCTCATGATCATACCTACATAAACATATACAGAAAACTTTTGGCAACACTTTGATACCAACCTTATCATAATTAACATGTTTTTAAAAGAGCAGAACAAAGCCTGACAAGTCTGACTATGTCCAATGAGGATTTATTTTTAAGTACAATTATTTCCATTAAGCTTCTGACATAGTGAAATCCAAATCCTTCTTTTAACTTCATCTGTAAAGAGGCTGTCCTAGTTCTTCATCTACCACAATGGTCATCTTTCGCTTTCAAAATTATACCGATTTCATAGCCTGTTCACCTCCCAGTATATACAGGCAGTTATTAACCTTTCCAAGAACTCCATGCTACATGTTGCTATACATAAACACTACCACCAGTCAGGACAGGGATTAGGGTATATAACCACTTAGAAAAAAACCACAAGGTACACACAACATTCATTGAAGCATTTAATTTTAAAAGTGTTCTCCGCCTTACTTATAGCATGACTCACCTATAGCCAGACTTCAGGCATTGCACACATGGTTGAAGGACAGAAGCAAAACAGAGATAGCAGGGAGGAGAGCTCTAGCTGCTCTTTGAGGATCCCTGAGGCCTCCATCTCAGCAGCACTTGTTTACCTGGTTTCACACAATACCACCTGTCCTCCCTCATTATCAATCAGGAGTTTGCCTACCAACTTAAAGGGGAAGTAGCCTGACTGATACAAGGCGATGGAAGAAGAAACATGCTTTCTACAGCCAGGACAATAAGCAAAATCTCTTGAATTATATCTCTCTAAATTAGAAGTTTCCAACTATTTTTAAAAATGTAATCCTAAGTGGTAGCAAAAGCTGTCATTCATAGTTCTACATATACCACTTCAATGTAACTCATCCATCAGTAACTCATTTGAAAGCCACATTTTATGAAGCCTTGAGCTAAACTGCAGCTAAGCAGCTAATCATCTGAGCATGGCCCAAAAAAGTACCAGGGATTCTAAGGAAGTCAATAAACAGCAAAGAAGAAAAAAGAATGAAAGACAACCTAAAACTTTGCTTCAGTTATCTTTGTAAAGAAATTCACCAGCAAAAAGATGTCAGGAGCAGACAGACATGCTTGATGCCTGCCCGAGGACGTGTCAAATGGATACTCAAGGTTACACCAAAATATTGCATACATGGAATTATCAAAACCATCAGATACCACAGCTGCATCTCACCCATCCCACCATTCATCCAGAAGAAGCCCTCAGACTTGTTACAATCGCCACGCTTTAGATTCAACCTCTCAGACATTACCAAGTGAAGCACCTTAAATAGCACAACGAAAGACCTAAAATACAGGGCTTAACTTCACTCTGTACAACTCACATGCAAGAAAGGAAATTTAAAAAAAAAGAACACAAGCAAACAAACAAAAAAGAACAGGAAAGAAACTTAACTACAAAGGAGAAAGACATGCATAATCCTTACTTTAACCTCAGCAGCTGTCTCACTAGACATCTGTTCCTGGAGCTAGAAAACCCATTTGTATTCATTCAGAGCATCCCTTAAACTTCCAAGCTCCCCTCCTATCCTTAGAAAGACCTGGCCAGAGAAGTATGACCTCCTTTCATGTTTAGGTTTTGTTGTTTGTTTTTCGAAGTGTGGGTGGGGGTTTGGGGGTAGGGGGTGTGGCATGAAATTCCTTTTAATTGTCTGTTTCTCCCATCTCAGTTTCCCCTGATTGTCTTTTTAAAATTAAACAATGCACATTGTTAGCAGACTAATGCATTCTGTACTGGATACTGTTACACAAACAAAATTATTAATTATCAAAATCAAGTGGTCTTATACCATTTGTTGAACCCATTCTACCTTAATAACTCAGAGCTTTGATTCTACATTTAAATTCCATTTCCAAGTTTCATAAACATAGACATATGAGAGCTAAAAATTACAAGGCTAACTGATAGATTTTATTGCCATCCCTCGTAGACAGGGTGATCCACTGGATGACAATTCTGTTTTAAAGTGACGCTTTGTGATCATCTTGATTTACTTTACACTCATTCCTGCATTAATATTTATCATGCCTGATGAGAATTGATATAAACAAGTATAATCAAGATTATTTTTGCATCCTTATTACATGGATGCTTTTGGGTAATTTTATGAAAGAGAAAAACATGGTTGTATATCTATTTAGACCAACAAGTATCACAGAGGCCAGTCATCTTAACAACATCCTTACTAGCTTTATAGTTACAGCTGTATTTACAGTTCAGCAGCAATATCAGCAAACTGGAGGGAGCCCAGTGCACTGGAGACATGAGAGGATGAGGATACCAAATCTGTTTACCCTGTTGGTTTAGGGAGAATCTGATGGCTAAGTTAACTAGCTAAGGCAGGGCTACAGCAAAGACTCTTCTCAGAGACACACAGCAAAATAATAAGAGGCAATGGTTACAAGTTGCAGTGAGAGAAATCCGAATGGGCTAAAAGGAAAAGGAAAGAAAAAAAATTCACTGCAAGACTATTTACACACTGAGACAGTTTGCCCAGAGAGGCTGCAGAATCTCCATCCATGGAGACTTTCATCTTTTGTCTGCATGAGAGAGACAAACATTGAGCAACCTGATCTAATGTTCAGTATAGCCCTGTACGGTACCAAGGGACTGGGCTTCTCGCCACAGGTCTCTCCAACCTAAATTATCCGATTCCAGTGCATGTGTAAGACAAAGCAGGAGAATACCTGCATGTCTTCTGCTTTGCATGTGATAAATTGAAGCAGACACCACAAAGGGGATGTCTCCTAAAGCACTCCTTTTCTTGGACAAAGTAGCTGCTAGCTTTAAATATGATGCACAGGAGAAAATGCTTGGAAAATGTAACAAAAAGATGGAGAAACTTGTTTAGTGATAGCCCCTGCCCTGCATATTTTTAAGAAGCAAAATGTCTACACTTTATGTCAGTCAGAAAGAGCTCTGTCTAAGACAGAAATTTAGGGCTTTCCCATGGCTCTTGGATGCAAAAACATTTCAGTGGCAAATGCAGGTGAAGAACAGGACCTTTTGCATCCCAATGTGTTTCTCTGGTGGAACACGAGAGGTGGGATTCTCTGTTTGCTTTAGCAATTACTTTACCTTGCATCAATAATCAAGAAACCCCTAGGTCATTCATCCCAATATTTTAACTGGTATAAGATAGTTACTTAAACTAGAAAAGCCTCAGCTTCTGACTTTTGAGCCAAAGTGACATCATATATTCTTAAATCCTTACCTAAAACCTTTTTTGCATACAAGCTTTTTTCATGAGTGTGATTCTTATGCTAATCTCACAAAACAATTTTGGGTCTTTTTCTTCCCAGTAGAGCAGCACTTCCTTTGGTCTTATCTTGGACTTTTTTCTCAGCTGTAATCTATGAGTAGATTGTCGTTCAAGCCTCTGTGCTTGAATATCTCTGTATATTCTGCTTGACTCTTGGCTCTCAAACAGAAAGAAACACACTGCAACATGGATCAAAGCAGGTACTTATGCTAAAAATCATCCTGCAATGGGAGCTAGGGACATTTAAGTTGTCAAGTGAAGACAGAAGATGCACATTAGGAGACTGCAGCCCAGGATAACTAGACTGTCCCTTTACCTCTGAGGGTAATGGCATTAGAAACCCATATAGCACTTTACCAGTTACCAGTTATTGCTCTCTCTGAAGAAGATCTGTTCCTTTTCTGTTTGCAAGCCAGACCTTATATGGTAGAAATCTTTCCTAAAATTTGGATGAAAAAATGGTTGTAAAATGGATGGCAGCATTTAGAACTTGTGGTTTTCTCGCAGGTTTTTTCCATCTCTTTCTGAAATATGAGAGTTACTAGAAGAAGATAATCTACTTTCCATTGTCAGACAAACTTTATGAGTTACGTTTGTCACAAGTAAAGCGAAGACCTGAGAAGAAGCCACACACACAAAAGCTTCAATAAGATGATTAATAATTTGTTATTAAATTTTTGATATGAAAAGTTTGCAAATCCATTTACCTCCAAAAAAAAAGAAGTATCAGTTCTCTTATAGTATGAAAATGTTCAAACACATAGAAAGTCATCTCCCATGAATATATAATGATATATTCCCTTTAGGTGAATATTACAAGCCAGCAAAGGGGAACAGGTCAGCAAAATGACTAAAGATGTCCGCAGGGGGTTAGGTATCAGTACTGCTTATTCCTGCTCATCATTAGCATCAGTAATACTTACTACCAATCACAACTGGGAAGTTTGTATTTCAGAAGAATCTGTATAATTATATTCCATAGAATATGAAAGAAATAAAATGTCACCATCCTCCCTGTGCCAATGCTATTGACATCTGAAGTATGCGAGCAGTAAAGCTGTGCCCCAGGCTGCAACAGGAGACAATGGGGACAGCGATGTATAGCTGGAAAACCTGCACCCTCTATTTCCTGCTCTCAGCTTTGTCAATCGAGCTGTACTTTTGGTTGACATGACTACTTCTGGAGCAAGACAGATAATTTTTACAGATTATTACTTCTTTATACCCTGCAGGATGGTCTCCTCCCCTATGATACTTCCATGATGTTAAGTCTGAGTTATAGACCATAGTGAATAATGTCAATAGTGAGATACTGACACTGAATGTATTTATGATGAGGACCCAAAGGACAGGTCTCGATGCTGCTTCTTGCATGGAGCACTATGTTTTGGTATTTCAATCTGATGGTATTGCTGGGAATTCTGAGCTGCAATGTGAGAAGTCCTATTTAAACATAAAGTTTTAGGTCATCACATGCAATCTCTTCAGAAGATGGATTTGAATAAATTGGATATGCTGCTCAAATTATATGATCCTATGTGCAAGACCAGAGTAGCAGTTACCTATTTTCATAAGTAATTTCAGTGCCTTATATGAACAGCAGTCTCATCATGTATAACCAGAAGATGATGACATTAATATAGTCGTCTTTTTTAATTGTACCCGATACAACTAGCAAGTAACTCTTACATATCTTTGTCAACTAACCCACATCTATTTCTTTATTACTTCAATGTTTTTCTTTTGCATTTTCAGAACATACTTCCAGAAGAAGGGATGATAGAATCTTTAAAACAATTTCTGTTATTTGGGAGTGAATCACAAGGGTATGAAAATTGTAATTAGCTTTGGTAATGTGCCTGTAAATCAGACAACCCTACAACTGCAGTTAGGCTTTCTGAGATGTGAGGTTAGGTGCAAGGGAAATAATCTTAGTTTCTTCTAGTGATCACAATCACTGAAGCACAGCTTGCTGAGGTGTTTAGTCCTCTCTGCTTTGCATTAGGATAATGACTTAGATTTTCTGATACTCTAATGATTGCCTGGAGGTATTTAAAAGACTTGCACATATGGTCCTTAGGGACATGGTTTAGTGATGAATGTGTCAGTCCTAGGTTAATGGTTGGACTTGATGATCTTAAGGTTCCTTCCAACCTAAAAGACCATGATTCTATGATTGGTGCAACCCTCCCATCCACAGCTATAAGCAAGGCTCTAGGAAGCCAAAAGCCTTTTAATCGCCATGCCCTCCGGTGCAGGTAATAGCCAGCTTTCACATCCAAGAAGGAGATAGGATTTGTGGTCCAGGAAGCAGCTTTTTGGCTCTAAGGTCTGACTAGGATTGAGTGACCTTGGAGATTAGAAAGACGCACAAAATGTACATATTGCCATATCTAGCTCAGGATTTGACCTTCTGTGTGAGCTGATAAGGTTAGTGTTATCAGAAATTCCATACCATGACATAAGACATAGCTCCATTTTCAACACAGGCTTTTCAACTATTGCCATATAGCTTCAGGGATACGATTTTATTGCCATTCAACTTTGTCTCCTATTAAGAACCAAAATTTTATAAGTCCAGAAGTCACATCAAATAGAGTAATATTTGAGATGTCTTTGAATAGAGCTCTCCACATTCAACAGCACTTGAATATCTGCTTCTCTGTTACTACTCCTGGAATATAGCCCCGATTTTTGTGAGCACTGCCCCTGAATTCCAGACTATGATAGAGAACAGGGAAGGCTGGCTGAGGAAACTGCGACCATTTCAGAGGAATTAGTCACAACCTTGCTTTTTAAAGCAGCGCATCCTAGCATATTTAGACAACTGCAAGGTCAGCTGCAGGCCCACATGGTTTCATATTGTTTCCCAAAGAAGAAATTTAGTGAGAGATTTTTCTCTGAGGGACTGACTGTAACTCCCTCAAGATCTGTTTGGGATCATTTATATGAGAAGATAAACCAAAAATGTTTGTGTAGCATTTGCAAGAGAAAAATTGCAAAATAACATTGATATTTAAAAACACAAAGGTATTGGAAGGGAAAAAATGTTATACCTATATTAAACATTTATAGTCTAAAAGGGAGGTAAGGAAAATCAAAAATGCATTGGAGGCTTTACAGAGAAGCTTTAACAGTGAGGGCTGACCTCCTGCAATACCTTACCTTACCCTAGTTCATACCTAGAATGGTTCGTCCAGGAAGAGCATTTTAACACACTATCAGCCTTCCACTGATTCAAATGTTTTAATAGCAACACCAAAACCTCAAAATTCTCCTGGTAGGTACTCTTTGTTGGGATTCTCCCAAGTTAGCAAAGGTTGCTTTATTTAATTGTGTAACAGCCTACAGGAACATCCACTCAGTTCCTAATTCTCATGGTACAGTCCTAATGAATGTAGCAAGTGGAAGGCATAAGAAATCTTTGATTCATGTTGAACAGTTTTCACTGAAGAAGACTTGGCCACCAATACAAAGTCAGTGTAGCTGCATGACCCCTTGGAAGGCAGCTTTGGCTCCATGGGATACTACAGCAGAACAGATGATGGCTCTGAAGCACAGATACAGGAAGAACCACAACAGAAAAAGATACTTTATGACCCAGGGTGCAGTTCTGCAAAGATCTTACCTGGTGAACAAAACTTAAGACATTCCTACCCTGGTCATTGGCCTGCAGTGCCACTTTGGGACTGCTGCTCGCTCACCCTGCAGTGTGGCTTTATAGAAAGCCAAAAAGCCTAGTTCCTCCTCTCTGTGCTAGCAATGTCAAAAAAGCCTCAAGAAGACATCTTGCCCAGCCCTGGCTTTGCTCTGTGATGGGCCATTGTCCCTCAGACTCCTTTGTCCAAAATGTCCCTTCTTCCACCCTGCGTGCAGTCAGTCCTTCCTGCCTGCTTCCTCCTCAAAGCTGCCCTTAGTCTGTTATCTCCACATCCCAGCCTGCTCTTCCTCCAGCACGTGCTGAGTCTCTCTGCCATGCAGACATGTTATACAGGAAAGGATAAGTACAAAATTCAAAGGATAATAAAAAATCACTTCTACTGGGCAGTGAGATGCATGGCTATATAATTAATGTATGACATCACTACAGGGCACAGTGAAGGTTGCTTACTTGCCTTAATTAGGTATTTCCCTGCTTTTACATGCTTGCATTTCTTTTACATTTATTCATGTCTGTTGAATTTAGTGAGCTTGCAAAAGTTGTTTTAGGTATAATTACAACACCCTGGTTATTTCTTTTACCCCCAAGTTACTGAAATACACCCTCAACTTCAACTCTACTTTAACGCAATGTTTTCATTAGGGAATACAGAGAGCTTCATGTATTCCGGAACTGAATTCTGTAAAATTATATTAAATGCAAATTTCATTTGTAATTTCTTTACTTTGGAACTGAAAAATAGTCAATTAAGGATCCTATTATAAAAATTAGTGGCACTCATCTACAAATCTCAGCTTGATATTCCTGACTGATTTTTTAACCTCCCAACAGTTGAATTCGAAAAAAATACTTTGAGACACAACATATTTTTCACTCACAGGTAGGTGGCAGGAAGCTGTTCTCAGGTGAAAAACTCTGTCAGATGTAAGGACACCTATACGTCTCCTAGTTTTCTGACTTGGATACCAATGGAAGCTCTCAGATCCTACCTTTAAGTGCATTTTCCCACTAAAGAAGAACAGAAAAGCCCAGTATCCATGGACACCCACTGCTGCATCCTTGTTGGGAGTACCTGAGCTCCTGGAGTCCACCACAGCACTGCTTGTCCTACTGAAAAGGCACCAGAAGAGACAGTGCCATCATCACAACCCCCATCCAAGATTTGCAGCCTCATGTGAGCACTGAAGGTGGAAGGTAGGAGGATAGGAAAAGCACTGAGCTGTGATGCTAACTGACCATCAAAGGTAGATTGCTGTCTCTAAACAAAAAAGGAAGAAAGAGTTTTTCGTGACTGGAAATGCAAACCCATCACCTCCAAATCTTTATTAGAATTTCCAGGCACCAGACTGTGAAACCCCTACAGAACCTATAAGCCAATCTTATTTTCTAATATTTGCTTTTGGACCTAAAGTCAGCCATGGGAACACAAGTTTCTTTGGAAATTAAAAAGTGAAGATTTTTCTTAAGCCCCTTCAAATGAATCCTGCAAACAACTAGAATACCTTTTTTTTCCCTTCCTACTTACATATACATTAATGAAAACTTATGTGAGATTGTTGGCATTTAGAAGGGGTTTGGTTGGGGTTTTTTTATTATTTTTGGTCAGATTTTGGCTCCTTTAGAAGGGACAGCCTGCTATAACAGGTGCATTGCAGACAGGTGCTGCATAAGGTTCCCTACACAGCTCTGCCAATGCTTTTCAATCATGATCTACAACACCCCTGTTACTCCTGTGTGGGGCCTCCCCTCCACTGCAATTGCCAAGGTTATGAATTATGCCATCATGTATTGATTTGGACAAATGTCCACTACTGACTAGGTCAACACCACTGAACTTGGTTTGCAGGTAACACAAGCCAAACCTTGAAAGGCTCAAGCCGAGCGTTTAACCCACTGTGCAGTCTTTCTCACAGTTTTTCTTTTTGATTCAGTCACACATTATGTACCCTGACTCCCATGTAGAAGATTTGTGGCAATTGCATGATGTATGAGGTGCCATTTGTAAAATATTATTTAGTGTAAAACATGATGTTTTTTTCTGTTGATTTACAAGTTGGATTTATAAATCTGTACTTCTTACAGTTTGAGTTATACATCTTGCCTCTGATTTATAAAACTCACCAGTAAATCTTTAGCAGAAAGTTTTGATTCAGAAATCATTATTTTAAACATTAGATTTAGCTAAAACATTCAACTGCTTTATAAGTCATGAAATGGATTTACATACCCCAATCTGGATTTACAAATTCTACAGCAGATTTACAAATCATACTGAGAAATTCCTAAATAAAATGCTTTGATTTATAAATCTTCACTTTGCAGTTCAGATACAAATGACTGATTTATTACTCTGAAACTACACAATAATGATTTAGTTTATAAAATCCTACTTTTGCTTTAAGTTAAAGTTCTGATTTATAAATACTGATTAGGTTTACTGCAATATAGGCCACGAAAAGTAAAATGGTTTGGTGCAGGGCTACTTTGCAAACAGCTCCCTGCACACACAAAAGGCAACGCGTCTCTGAGGAGTTGTAGGTGACCAACTGATCAGTATTAGTAGCAGGGCAAAGAAAGGAAAACTGGAATGAAGGAACTCTTTATCTCTTGCTAATAAGCCCAAAGGTTATGAGATGGAACCTTTGGACTGTTATGGTGTAACCCAGCAAGCAGCTAAAACAACCACACAGCTGTTCTCTCACTCCCCATCTCCTCCAGTGGCATGGTGGAAACAATCAAAAAGACGAAGGTAAAACTCATGGGTTGAGATAAAGACAGCTTTATAGAACAGAAAGGAATGATGACTATGAAGATGATAATATAATAATAACACAGAAAACAAGCGATGCACAATTGCTCACCACACAGAACCAATGCTCAGCTAGTTCCTGAACCTCTTGCCTCCTAGACAACTTCCCCATTTATAGGCTGAGCATGATGTCACACAGTATGGAATATCCCTTTGGCCAGTTTGGGTCAGCTGTCCTGGCTGCATCCCCTCCCACCTTCTTGGGTACCATGAGCCTTCTTATTGGCAGGACAGCATGAGAAGCTGAAAAGTCCTTGACTGCTTGGCAACAACTAAAATACTGGTGTTTTATCAACAGTAGTCTCATCCTAAATCCAAAAACAATACCATACCAGCTGCTACTGAGAAGATTAACTCTATTTCATCCAAGCCCAGGACATGTCCACCCTGTCAAAATCTTGTCTCAGTTTAAAAAGCATTCTCTAGCCCCAATCTCAACACCCAAATACAGAGAAATAGTTTGGGCACCTCCAGGAGTTAAGGGGTATTCTACTGAAAGTCAGGAGAAGTTCACTGAACATGGAAAGAAATTTGTCCCTCTTAAGTAAACTTAATGGTTTCCCCCTTTTAGGCTCTGATTGGATGTAATTTATTTGCACCATTCCAGGCCAGGTGTTTTCAAGTATAAAAACACTGAGTAGGAAAACAGCAAAGCATAAGAGTGAAAAAGACCGCTGCAAATTCCTCACTCTTTGATGCACTCCAAAACCACTTATATGACCAACAGAGCATTTAAGTATTTTAGATACTTGAGAAGCAGCTCATCATTAATACCCATAATGGATTCAGAAGAGATACTGGGTATAGACAAAGTTGTCAGACAGTATAAACATAAAATGCCATGGAATAGAAAGGAAACAGTCTGTTTTCAGTAAAAGCCAAATTTTCTGGAAATTTTTTAGTAATATCTTTTTAGAAATTACTAACAGAAGGCTTCATCCAAAAAGAAAAAATCAGGGTAATTATCTGGAACTCACCGCAGAAACCCAAGCATCCTGTCAAACTGGGGGACATAATGCCAGAATTCACCACCACAGATGAAGCTCCCTTTCAAAGTTCACTTCATAAATCTTGAGGAAATACGAGAATGATGGAGAACCCCATTGATCTGAAGGGGATTTTCTTTATGCAGGTAGTTCTATTAGAGGGTATCTGCAACACTGATGCTGCATGAAGCTGTCTCTGACACAACTGGAATGGTTCCATATACAGGGTTTCTGGAGCACACAGTTAGAAATCACGATTATTGATTTCATCCTCATTTCTAACACTGAATCACTGAGACCTAAATCCTTCTGGAAATTTGGGTTCCTAATCTCCAGTGGAAGTTAGACATTTACTCAGCTCTGAGGGTCTGGTGACAAAGGTGTCTTTAGATTATCTCTTCCTTGTCCATGGGTTCCCACCCCTGTACAATGGGTCTGAATACAGTCATGTGTGTGCTGGGAGCTGTTAAAAACAGGAGTTTCAAGGTGCTTCTGGGAAACAGCAGTCCTCTACTCTCCCTGTTCTCCCTCCCAACTCCTCAGACAAATATCCAAGATATGCAATGTGCTTCTTCATGAAATGTAAACAAGATACATATGAACTGACACTCTTTATTAATCTGGAACGCTTTCTTTTATTAAAACAGCATGTGAGAAACAAAGAGCAAACATTGTGTTCTCCTAATGACCAATACACTACCTACAGCACACTGGATTTTTAAAATGTAATGCTCCAAAGTTCAGTGCATTGTTTGTAAAATGGAGATTGCATTTTTAAAGCACTCTAAAATTTATAGGAAAAAATATAAGAATGTGGCATTAATTTATTACAAAATTATGATTGTCAGTTTTGTGAAACTGTTGCATTACATTCTGCTATCAGATTTCTGAAATAGAAAAACTAGTATCACAAGATTGAAGCCCTAGAACTTAACAAATAAAATTAAAATCTGATCAAAGCCAGGGGAGGGAATGACAGAGCTTTCCTTTTCTTCAGGAAGCTCTACATCTTCTTCTTGATGGCATGGATAATACAGTTGGTACAAATTCCAGTAAGCTCAAATACAAGAGCAAAAATGATCATGTCTACGTGCACATATATACAATACTCACTTCAGTTATAACCATGTGAGTAACTCTAGTGGGGATGACCAAAAAAATTCAACTAAGTCTCATTTGTGAATGTCAATTACTCATTACTGCAATTCCACAGCTGCTGAGTAAATATATTTGATGTTTTTGGACTGCATTAGTCTGAAACCTAATTCCTGTATTTACAGTAGGTCAAAATACAGCAGAGGCATGTAAGTACTGCACCATACTGGATATATGCAGAGTACTTTTTTAATGTACCTTTTGCAGAAGACTGTGGTGATGTCACATGAAAGAATGGCATTATCAGTTTGTTGATAAGGGTTGTGGAGCCCAGTCCTCAAGCTGTCCCACGAAGGAGGGTCAGGCATCCACACTACAGGAGTCCTCACTGTTGTGCTAGCTGCAGGAGGCTGGCTGACCTACTGCTGCAAGCCCGAGCCTAGGTGAGCTGAAGGTGTGTTTTGCCTGTGGGCTGTTTCTTTGAATTGCCAGGGCTCAGGAAACAAACCAGGATGCCTTAATATGACTGTGAAAGGGAAAATGGTGCACACACATGTGCCTCAAAGTGCTTTTTGACATAGGCAGACAGACTCTTGTGCTCAGCCGCAGCACTAAGCCCCATGCTCTCCTGCTGAGGCAGGACCTGATGGCCAAGGAGCAGGGTCTCAGCCCTACCTCCAGCCTTACTTGTTTCGCTAGGGCAAGGCCTAAGCAGTGAGGGCCACAGCAGTTTCTCTCTATTAGATACTCAGCCTAGTGAGGGGCTGACTGCTGTTCCTAATGCCCCTCACACCCCCCTAACCCTGCAACACACATGGGGAACAAACCCCTTCCTCACTTGCTGCAAGCCACAACTGGCATCCAAGCCCAGCACACCCTGCAGCGTGGGGTGGCTGGAGCAGTTCCCTGGTGCTGTCAGCATGCATAGCGTTCAGCATCCTTCCTGTTTCCCTCCCCAAGATGTGGGGAGATGTGCCAGCACTTTGAAAGCATCTCAGATGTTAGCTCTCATTGTCAGAATGACATCAGCAAAACTCAGCATACATTTTCCCTTCAGCTAATGGCATTTCTTCCTTATTCACTGATAAATCCTTTAAATAATATCCCATTATCTGCAGCTTTGATCAACTCACACGGTTCTATTTAAAAGTCCACATTTACCCAGTAGGTACCTTGCTGTGATGTCTAAGGCACAACAGACATCTGTATTTGGGATAACTACAGTATCTCAGCACTATTAGATGATTTTAGGAAACAATCCCTCTTTGAATTAAAGCTCCTATTACTTGTGCTAGCTTAAGTAGGACTGACACTGTCGCAATCAAAGGATCAAACTACATCCTGACGCAGCCTCACTGCTGGAATTGGCTCAGTGTAGTGCCATCATTTGGTGTAAGTCAGAAGAAAATTAAGGCTATGCTTAAACACTCTTTGACTTTCCTTTAGTGCATTTGGAGACTGACAGAAGACATACACATCCAATTATTGAAACAAAAACATATTTAAGAGGAAACTAAATTGTTTCACAAGCATATCTGCAACAAGAATAAAATAGAGCAAGCCAGGCTTTTATGATTAAGTAGTACCCAACATCTAACATGATACCTCAAGCCCCAGTCTTAATGGAGTGATTCTCAAATGTATGGGATCAGTTTTTCTATTTAATCCTATGAGCCTACAGCTTTACATGCACCCTACATCTGAGCAAGTATGATACATGCTCAAATACATATGTACATTTTAACCACATATATACCATGGTGTTACCACAGACATATGCAGCTGCATGTGCTCACGTGCAAGTAGTAGGTGTCATTGCACATAAAGTAGGCACTTGCATATCTGGCAAACTTGCCAGAAAATATCATTCTGTAATTCATGTTCCTGGCAGTTCCACAGTAGAACTACTTTTGAACCGCTATTAGACAAGTTCCAAACCTCATAATCAAAGGAATTACCTTACTTTGTTTTGGTTTTCTGCCTTGTTTTGTTTTGCAAAACCCTTGTCCCATGGTATGCAACATACCAATAGGGAGATCTTTTCATCCAGATTTCGCATCCATACTTTCTCTGATCAGATTAGAAGGGCTAGGTAAGCCTCCCAGAGTGTGACTTTGTACTGAGGAGATACTTTCTTGGGCAGATTTTGCATTTAGCAATTCCTAAGTGTTCTTTGTATTCTGAAATATTTCATATCTCCTCATCACCCTTTTACAAACCTTTGTCCATTCTTTTAGGTACACATATTAACCTACCTCCTTAAATTCACTTGGAAGCATTTGGAAAGTTACAGGACAATATGCAGTCCTATTTCATATTCTTGCATGGTCTAACAGCTGTAGTTTAATTCCAGTGTATTTGATTCCAGCATGGTGGTTTTGGTTCACAGCCCAACTGTACTCTGGCATAAGCACTTGACGTCACTGGGAACTGTGCCTTCCTGCAGCATGGTTGAATGGTTCCCCCGATTCAAAGCCAGATTCATACCTATGTTTGATTACTTGCATTTATTTTCCTGACAGGTAGCCTTTTGCTGTAATTACAGTAGTAAAATTTTCTACATCCATGCTAACCATTTTTAGTGTTCTCTGCACAGAACTAAGACCATGCATGTACTGCAGAAGAGAGCTATATAGAGCAAAGGAGAGTTTTAGTGTTCTTCCTTTTCAGTCTTCAGTCTGACTGACATCCATTCAGCCACAGAAAAGAAACAGAGCTTGTAAATTTACTGAATAAATCTCAGTATAGCCCAGCAAAGGTATTTTGGTGACCGAGAGGTACAGAAATTCTCCAGAATTACCATTCTTGTGGGGAGCACACTGTGATAGTAAAAGATATGGGATATTTTTATCTTGGTTTGATAAGACCAAGCAGACCAGATGAACACCCTGCCTGCTACTCTAGGTTGTTTCCTATCATGAGTTTTCCAGTGTTTCCTCCATTCAGTGTTTAAGTGGCAGGGCTTCCATTACTTCCTTCAGAAGACTATTCTGCAGCTTAATTCCTTCTCACCATTAGAATCTTTTCTCCGCCATCCAGGATGACATGTCCATTTTTAATAGCGTTTTATTTTCATACTCCTTCTGCCCTCTCTACCTGGCCTTTCTTTCTTTATGCTACCTTAAATAATCCTCCTCCAATCTCCAGGTCCAATTCTCCGCCTTTTAAAGCTGCTTTGCCTCTCAGTAGCAACACAAAGGAGCCTAAAAACCAGTTTAACAGCCAGCAGAGGATTTCCCAGAGGAGGGGAGTCTTTGGCTCTGGTGGAGGCTTCCTCTCAGTTACACAGCAGCCTTTTCCCCCGATGCCTGGTACAGAGGAGCTGCCCACTAACGCTATGCTGTATTTGTAGCGCAAAGCTGCTGTGGATTGCTGGGCTTTGGTCCATGCCAGGCTACGCTGCAGACTTGGGGTGCCTTTGAAATCTGCCTCTGATACTGCTTGTCGTGCTTCCCTTCCCAGACAGCAGAGCTGTTTCCGTTTTCCCCCAGGGCATTACCTTACATTTGTCCCAGCTGACATTCCTTTCCCTATTTCTTTGGCATGTTTCTGATCTCAGTTCCCTTTCTATTATTGCACTGCCCTCAGTGATATTTATAATGTCTCCAATTTAGTATCATCTGTGAATTTCATTAACCAGCTGTTTACTCTCTTCTTTCAGATCATTAACGAGGATGTTAAATAACACTGGACCTAACGCTATTCCCTGCATTACATTAGTAGGAAACTTCCCTGCACTTGATACATTGCCTTTTATTGTTCTGCTCTGTACAGCTCTCTAGCTAGGTGTTCAACCCACAAGCACCATTTCTAGCTGAAGATATGAATTAATTTCTCAGGTAAGACTTTGTAAGCCAAGGTATCTGATGCCTCACTAAAACCCAGCGTGTACATAGCTTGAGATGTTATGGGATTTTTATTTCTAGGAAGAAATCACTTTTTTTTTTCTGGCAAGGAATGCTCTGTATAAGCCATAGTGCTCATGATAACAGCAATGGAGGGACCAAAGCTGTTTAGGTGACTGCTACGCTCTTGTTAGAGTATTTTTTTTTCAGTGCTAATGCTGCTTTATCTACAGTCAGTGCATTTCCTTGCTTCTGCATTTGCAAAAAGACACTATTTAAAAAAGACAGATTTTTGCATGGTTGTGTTTCAAGCTAGGAGTCTCCCACGCTGCAATCAAGGGTAATGGCAACTACTCACAGGTGTACATATATCACATAAACAAGTGAAACATTGATTGTGAGGGGTGCACTGACAGTCCTCTATCCATAGCATAATCTTCTCAAGAGATATTTAATCAGATGATTATTTACATCTTAAAGACCAAGGAAAGGGAAAATGTTAACATCGAATTATGGGGAGGAATGATAAAGAAGATGCTATGCATGAAGTGCTCATCACAGAACTGATGAATAAAGGGTTTGCCTGAATATGCCTTAACACCACTAGTGCAATCTAAGCCCAGACACTTGCATGATCTAAATCAGCAGAATACACTGAAGCTAGTGGAGTTTCAGCAGATTAAAACCCTGGAGACAGTGCTCTGCTCTGAACCCGTCTCTGAAGCTCTGAGCAAATCTCATGTCTCTTCATAAGTTTTTTTATAAATTCCAAGTTAGTTCACATTATACAACATTATAAAGCATATTACAGAGAATACAAAGTCAAACATCACCTTCAGAGGCTTGTTTTTTATATACATAAAATTCTCCTGGTTTAAACTGACTCTGGGTAGAGATAGGACACCAAGCTGAAATTCATTCTACTAAAATACTGAAATGGAAGAAGGCTTGCAAAAGCCAGTGAGGTTTTTAGTGGTACATAAAAACATGTGGAGAGTTTATAGCACAAATTATAGTTGCATCCCTTACATGAAGCCTTTCTTTTCATAAGTACGTTTCCAACCCTAAAAGCCAGCTTCTTTTCTTAGTGATGTAGTCCAAGGAGTTTGCCACGAGGTTGTTAGGTTGTGAAGGCAGACTCAGAACTGGGACTCCTAGGATCTCTGATCAAAAAGAATATTCTAATGTTACAGGTGAAATTCTTCTTCTAATTCAAGACATTTCACTGAAGAATACAAAACATCTGGGATTTTTTGGTTCAGGAGCCATAGAAAGCATAACAATCTGGAAAGCAGAACAGGACGTTGTGCTGTCTGCTGGATTTGTTCAAACACACAAATCCCTGTGTCACTTCCATCCAATACAACTTCAACTCAGGAATGAACTACAGACTGCAGAGATGTTAAATTCATAAATTAAATTTTGGAACAGACCATTGCTACATTAAAGCCTGGGAAACTACTAGGTGCTTAAAGAGGAGTGACTAGCACACATCAACTACTATTCCTATTTTTGATTGTTGTGGTATTTTTGAGAACTAGTGTTGTTAAGTAGGACACATAGGATTCAGAACTCCATTTTCTACACAAAAATTCTTGCTATGAATGTAAAGCTTTGGGTCGATGTATTCTGATGATCACTAACATCAAATATTGTAGACAAAGACTACAGTGGAAATGGTAACATGTCTATCATTCAACTAAGCTAGTAGCTCACCAGAGCAGCTGCTAACCCACAGTCTGCAGTATTCACATCCTTATCATAGAATGGCATGGGTTGGAAGGGACCCCAAGGATCATAGAGCTCCAACCCCCCTGCCACAGGCAGGGCCACCAACCTCCAGGCCTGGATCTACATCTATCATCCATTAGACTTGTAAATCAAATGTTGGAGTGGACTAGCTGGACGGGATTTAAATAAAATCTCAATCAAATTCACAACAGCACACCTTTCTCTTTGGTAATTACATTCAGTGTTAGTTTTGGTTTTCTGAACACAATAGCCCATGTCTTTACTTTATGATATCTTAATTTTCATTAGCAAGTAAATTTCTATACATCACTTTTTAATAGCACCAGCAAAAATGTGCATCTATTCACCAAAGAGTCAAAAGATCCAAATGCACATTAATAAATCTATACCCACTGAACTCTCAGGCACATCTAAAAAGCTGTCACTTGTTCTTGATTTCCAATGCATGTCCCAGATAATGCTGATCAAAATACAATAAAGTGGGTGCAAAACTGGTTGAACAATCATCAACGATTCACTATCAAAATGAAAAAGAAGCATTAAACAAGGGATCTTGATCTGGTACTATTCAGCACTCTCATTAGTGACCTGAATGATAAAATAAAAGACTAGGCTTATAAAACTCATTGAACTCAAACCCAAATGTACTGCAAGTTATGCTGAGCTACGGGTAGAGCCAGACAAATTAAGCAAAGATCTGAAAATGTTTTTGGGCTATAAAAGATGCTTAATGCCACACTCAGGTGCATAAAAACACACATACACTACAGCACATGAATAAAGAAATTAAGTAATTCTACTTTTCTATATATTGGGAAGACCTCAGGTGATAACAGTTTGAGGCACCTATCTTCAACAAGGCTGTGATCCAACTGGAGAAAATCTAGATGCAATGATAAATCAAGAAGCCATAACCTAGCATGTTAATTAACCAGCATTATTAAGCCAGCGAAGGAAAGAGTGAGGTATGTTGCATGTTAACCTGCTAACAATTCGCAGTCACATTAAAGGTTGCAGAAAAAAAGAGATGTGGGTCAAAGCTGCCCTAAGTCACAATGAATAGAGTAAGAAATAACAGATTTAAGCTACAGGAAGGAAGAGCCAGATTGGATATCAAGAAAAAATTCTTGTATGGCAAAAACAGTGAAGTACAGGAAGTCATTTCCTGGGTATATTGTGCAATTTTCCAAAATTATGTTTCTAAACAAAACCGAGACATGCATCTGCCAGGAATGACACAGGAGGGATCAGTTATACAGAACAAGAGGATAGCCTTGATGACTCCTAAGAGCCCTTCAAGTTCTTGTGACTAAATTTAAAATCTCAGTTTTAATGTTTTCTAGAGAGACCAGAAATGCAAGAGTCCTCATTTTAAGACCAAAAATACAAAGATTTCCAGTTCTTACTTCAAATCCAAGAAAAAAAATTTAAGATTTCTTATTCATGATTCCTGCTCCTGAGCTTTTTTGCAAGATGACATATGATGAACAACTTCCTTATATTGCAAGCTATTCCCACACTTCCTCATCTTCACTTGTTACTCCAATTGCTGCATCTCTTTTGGTGCATTGGAGAAAGCTGAAGGACATATTATTAATTCAAAATTGATGGTACCTCTCTGACACACTAACTGACTGGATGGCTAATTGGCTATTACAGTTGTGGTTCACAGCAACGTATCTTTACCTTATCAGAATGGTCCTTTTTGAAATGTCCAATGGTGGGAAATTGTGATTTTAAAAGTTTATTTATTTCCATACTTGCTGCCAAAGGAATCCTGATAGAAATTTGTTTTCCTTATTGCATATCAAGTGTGTAGATGAACTATAAACTCAGGCTGCTAGACATTCCTGTACCATCAACTTTAATTTCAGTCTGGGCTGCTGAGGGGCTCTTTTCATTTATGAAGATGATACAAGGCTGTACTTTTTCCAATAACAAACCATACCTTGCTCCATTCTGCGTGGCCTCTCCTGTACAACACTACTTGTAGGAATTGGAGATTAATTCCCTACCACAGTAAAAAGTTCTCTGGTCATTTTTTAGACTTAGTTCAACTAAAATTTGAAGTCTCTGTGCAGTAAACTTCTTCATTTGATTCTCAGACTTAAGGGCACAGAGGCAATTTGATTCTCAACCTCCAGTCCAGAGGATTGATCCTTAAAGGCAAGGAATGATGGTTTAATCACACCGAAAGGATACAGCAATTAGAACTCAAACTAAATCTGGACTTGCAGTGAACGCTGGTGGAGAAATTTGTAAGCTACATGTTTTCCATCTAGCATGTGCTCTCACTGTTATGAGCTGTAATAAGACCAAAAGGCTGTGTCAACTATAATGCAATGTTGAAAACACTGTTCCATTATACAGTTCTTTCATTTAGAGGGCTTCAAGTGCACCATTATCAGCTTACATAGGAATCTTAACCATTGAAACGAAACCCAATGAAAAAGCAGCAACAAGGCTTTGCATGGAAACAATCCTCCCCATTACAGAACATTTGAGGGCAGGAAATGATGTATACCAAAATCTTATGTCAAGACAGTGGTGAGAAAAGAAGGGTTGGATTAAAGATGGATGAACTCCATAGTCAAAATCAAAACCAACCTTTCTTTTTCATCCTCCTTTTTTATTTAAACACAAAGACACTTTTGCCCTCAGTCCTGGGTGTTGTGAAACTTTAGGAAACCTCCCTGGGACTGGAGAAAAGATGGATATCCTCTGCCGTCCTGCAGATGGGCAAGTCTAAGGGCCAAGGTACAGAAGCCTTTGAAGGGAGATACAAGTTCAGCTCATTTGGCAGACACTTCTCTCTCATTACTGCCTTAATTTTTTAGGTTGCACAGACTGGCAGGGAAAGGGTGTGAAAGTCTTCCCACAGACTGAATCAGGTTTTCCAGTGAAGGTCCTGGAAGGGATCTGTCCTTGTTATCTACTAAAATGTTGATAATTTCAAAAGAAAATCTATTTTTATCATTATTATCATCATCAAGTTCAAGGAATAACCACTGTTAGCAGAAGGATGACTTGGCTAACAGGGAGCAGCCTGAGCCACAGCAACACTGCCTGGCCTGCGACTCCCACTTGTTCACTGAATTAGCTTTAAGAAAGAACATAACACTAGGGCAAGAACTGATGGCAATGAGTAACTCCAGGCACACAACAGAGAGCAAAACAAGGCTGCACAAACATGCATGGGAAAACCCGATCTAAACTGTCATTACTGAACACCCTCCCAATGAGGATAAGGTCCAGCTGTAGCTGTGAAGATGACATTCCTCTCTGGAGATGAGCCAAGCTGGAGGAGGATGTGTCCCACCACCATTGCCATGATGTTTGAGTTACTGCCAACTATGGAGTAGAGAATTCATCATCTGTCAGTGACCTCCAAGATAAGTCAGAGTTTTCATTGCTCAGAGAGGAAAATCATACAAAAAGTAAAACATCTGTTAGGAGAATAAGCTGCATTTTATGGTGTTTGCTGTATGCAGCAACATGCCTGTAAGCTCAGACCATGTTTGCTATGACATACCAACTCACTGCCTCTCTTCACTACACAGTTCTGATGCCCGAAGTCACCTTGACAGGAGCAAGTATTAATTTCTGTCAGTGCTGTTTTAAATGTTTGCATAGACAGAGTTATCAAGGCAAGTGTGAGCAGATTGTAGGTACAGCCAGAGCAGCTCCTCGCTCGGCTGTCCTTTTGGAGCTCTGCTCGAGTTACACACCCAGCAGTTACTGAGTCTTTCCTTACACATAGTCTGGAGTGTAAAGTCACAGTAGTATTCAAAAGGTTAAATCAGAGTGAACTGTTAATTTTAATGCTTTCTCTAAGCTTCAGTTTTAATAAGCGAAAATGATGTTCTTATTTGCAGTAAAGTGGTGTTATAAAATTCTGTCTGTCAAGCTCATTTTAAAACCATGGAAATAAATGATCTGACAAAATCAGGCTATTAGACAAGTGAAGAAGAGTGATTTCCATAAAAGTAGAGGAGCTGTTCCTTAATTTCACACTTGGTAGTCTTTTGGGTCGACTAAATTTTTAAATAAGTGATAAAATTATATTAGCGCAATTGCATTTTTATAGATTTTTTTGGTCATTGTACTCTTTTTCAATTCCTTTATTTTAACTCAAACCATTCTGCTGAAAGGTTACCTCTCAACTTATGTTACCTCATAACAGTTTCTGCTCACACAACAGAACTGTAGGTTCACAAATCCTCTATAAAAGTACCCAGAATGACCACACTGACCCAAAAGTAGTCTAAAGTGGAAAGATCATTTCATTGCAATCATGTACTGCTGAAATGCTGGCCCTGAATGCTGCATTTGACTGTCTGCAGATACAGACATGTAGTAAGTCACTTCAAAGCAGTTGGGTTTCATATAAGAATATTTTCTTCAGGAGCAGACTACAATTTCCATAATCTACATCACGCATGTAAGAGTCAAACAAACAAGATGCTTTTCCATGTCCAGATATTTGTGGAAAATGCAGGCTTCATACAAAGGGAAGCCACTGTTCACAATACCCAGCTGATGAAGATCAGACAAGCGCATTTTTGCAGCTCAAAATGCATAGCTCGATGCTGAGAGATGTCACAAACTCCTTCTGGGGCTGGTGCCCCTCAAACACATTCCAAGTGACAGGAAGGACAATTGCCTATGCCCAACTCTTTCTTCACCCCAGAAATAAGGAAAGTTTCCACACCCACGACCCAAGGGAGAAATTCTGTTGCAAATTTTCCTAGCCAAGCCTGAGAGTAGAAAGGCTATTGCTTCTCCTCACCTACACCTAACCACCTATTTTGGGAGCACAGCTGGAGTTTTGAAACAATTCTAGCACCACAACCTCTGCCATTGGTTAAATTTTTTCACCTCTGGAAATTTATGACAAGCTTTTTTCTGACAAATTAAATCACACATTTCTAGATTAAAGCTATTTCTCCTCCTCACAGACTTAAATAACGTTCTAATAATTACGCTGTAGTAGGGAGGTCAGTATAAAAGGATTTTGACCTTTTATGAGGTCAACAACTCTTCATCTTGTCTTGCTCAGTTTCATTTGTTTGTTGAGAGAAGAGATCCAATATACTGATACACAGGTTGTGACATGCTGTTTGAACATTAGCTTACTATAATTGGTCACGTCATCATGCATCATATTAACAATATACACAAAAGTGCCCTGAAACAATTGTCTTATAGATCCATCACATATCATAACGAACCTTCTAGGACTGTTATCCAGCAGCATCCAGTTGTGATGCACATTCTACTTGAGTTCTGGATCTAAACATCACTGTCATCTTAATAGTAAGCGATAGATTAATAACTTCCTGCTTGCTTGCAAAACCTACATGCATGTAAAAGATGGCAATACATATTTATTGCCACTGAGCATGCTCAAAATAGAAAGCCTGTAGAAAAGCAAAAACTTCTTTGCGTGTGTTTTTCAAACCAACAGCTCTCAATTTTTCCAAGTATGACAATTCCTTACCCTTAGTAATGCAGCAAGCTGTTCTAAAAGGAACTAAAGTATCTTCATCTATCAGCTGAATGAGACACACGTGACCTTGAAATGCAAAATGAAAAAATACACTAGCACCTTGGATTTATGTCATATAAATCACACTGAAAGCATTTTTTGTACAAACTTTTAAACACCTTTTTCTCCATGTTTTCATATATTTCAAAAGTGCAAAACCAGGCTTGTTCTATGTACAGCAACCTAGCTACATTTCAATCAAATTTCAGTGTAATTAGGATGCCCAAATCTCCGAGGAAGTTTTGAGATTTTCAGCTAANCCAGCTACTCAACAGTGAGAAATACAAGTGATTTAACTCCTGATGCAGCAGTCCAAATGCTGAGCAATACTGTTATGAAGAAGTGCAGAGAATGGTCTTATAGTCAGAAAACCTCCTACCTATGTTTTTAGTAGCCCTGGAAAATGATTGGCTTGACCCAGACTCAAGCAGAAAGCAAATGTAATTATCCTCCTTATACCAAACATGAGCCATTGGCATGTAAGTGCCAGAATCCCCAGCAGAGGCACTTTATATGGGAAGTCTTGCAAATCAGTAGAATTAGAGTACAAGCAGAGATCTTAAATAAATCTGATCCTTTCCCTCTCTCCCATCCCAGAAGTTGTTCCAGGAAGGGGCCATGGGCGGCAGTTGACAGAACCCAAGCTTTATATTGCTACAAAAAGATGCTGTTGCTGATTCTGCAGGATCTGCACTATTCCTTGAGTGAGTCAGCACTGAGTGAATACCCAAGTATTTGTGCAGCTGGCAGTACCCTTTTTCAGATAAGGCAGAAAAAGATGCAAATTTTAATAAAACGTGCAGACAAAACTATTAACATGCCTACAGCCTGTTCCACATATTATGCCAAGCTTTTAACTAAATTCCAGTTGACCTGCTCCACTCTGTGTGCCTGAAGACCCACTAAGCTGAAAGCGCAGTGCAATGGCACTCTACACCTCTTAAGCATCAGCAACACATGCACTGGTCCTCAGCAAAAGGGGCTCTGTGAAGAGAACACTATATAAATGTGATTCCTCCTCCCCCCCCATAGCACTTGCTACACTCCATCTATCAGAAAACAGAGAACTCCATCTCTACTATTTCTGCTTGTTGATACCCATTCTTCTCCCTAGCACAAGCCCAAGGGTCTGGGACCACCCTTTTGTAAAATCTCAGACAGGCGCTGGGGCAACGGGCCCTTCTTCTCCAGCAATGGAGCTACTCTCACTGCTATGGGGCAGGAATGTACCTTGGGGACAATCCAGTGCCACCCCACACCACCGCAGCCACAGCACACAGAGGAGATACCGCAACCTGTGGAGTCCAAGAGACCCATTGAAAGCTTATTTTATGTCTAGAAAATCATAAAATTCCACTTAGTAGGAAAGAAATAAGCCTGTAGCAGTGCCAGCTGCTTGGGCCCAGCCTCACATGCTCCCTCCTGGATGTTAAATACAAAACAGTAAGCTGAGGAGACTCCAGCAGCTCCACTCCATACAGAAGATGCACATTCAGCAGAAGTGAATACATGCTCTCATTTTTATTAGAAGGAAAGATAATTTAAAAGTCCCTCTTCTATCTTGGACTGAGGCAGTGCAATGCACATGCCTAAAACAAAGCAGTGGCACTTGTGCTGAGGCCGGCAGGCATGCCTGCAGGCAGCTGGCCACCAGCTGGCCTTGGGGGCAATCCTCCTGCCAAGGTAGGGACGCCCAGGGTCCCTCCCAGGAGGCTCCTCAGCGCAGAGGCAGTGTGGGCACATCCAGCATCACCTCATGCTGCCATGAGCCCCACAGAGAACCCAGGTGTGACCAGGCCTCCAACATAACACAGTCTCCTGGCTTCCTCTGAGCCTAGGGAAGGTAACGTAATCCCCAAGGAAATCAAACCTAACCAAGAACAAGACCAACGTACAAAAGCAACTAACCTCATGTTTTTAAGGGGAAAGAAAAAAGCTGGCAAGTGTGCAGTCACTGGGTGCCCTTAGGCATCCCCACAGTGGGCCTGAACACCCACTACACAACACATGAAAAGTACTTGGAAAGAAAAGGACACAGAAGTTATTCTTTTAGTATTAAATGACTGTGGTTGATCCAAACACCACAGAAGTATCTAAACCAAGCTTTTCAGCTGCTCCCATAGACATGAGACTCTGCTGCAACATTAACTTCAAAATTAGAAGACTCAGACAGGCTGATATTGATTTATTTATTTGAACAGATAGGGTTCTGGTTATTTAAACGAGGCTGCAATACAGTCAGTGTAAATCTACCTGGAAACTAGAAGGTGGTGGACCACACCACAGCTAGTTTACTGCCATGAACGCAGTGCAGAGAGGTTTTGCTTTGGGGATGGTTGTCAGAGACGTTAGAGCTTCATGTGTCGGGCACAGACACATGTCCAAGGGACCACCTCACCCACCTGCAGCACGGAGAGGGTACTCATTTCCCTGTCTGCCATCCACACAGCACCTCCTGGTCCTGATGGAAGGCTCATTTCTTGTAGTGACTGGAAGAACTGGCAGAACTAGGGTGTTTTTACTGGCAGAGCATAAAGTTAACTGTTCAAACTTTTCTTTATGTTAACAGGTGTATGATAAAATTGAAAGACAATCCCCACCAGCCGTTCCCACAACAAAGCTGCAAGATGGTGGAGGCGTCATCTTTCAAAGCCACCACGATACTCCTTAAAAGATGTTTGTAATGAACACAAATAATTGTCAGACACCTTCTCCTGGTAATAACAAAGTTCTTACCATTGTATTCTGTTAACAACTGGGTTTTATTACATCAAATAAAGGTGTGAATCCACATCAGATTTGACTATTAACACATGATTAACAGCCACACCAGCATGAGCTAAAAGTATGTAGTCTATTTGCTTTTCAGATGTAGTCATCTTTTATATGAATATCATATAAAATCTATTGAGAGATCTTTAACAAACAGGACCAAGTCCTGTCGAATTCCCCAGCCATATACTATGAACACAGAGCAGTGTAGCTGTTAATAAGGGTATTCATCATGAGACAGCCTATTTTTGGCATTGTATATGACAGTCTCAGTAACTTACAATTGTCCCTTGAATGTGAACTTATCATTTAATTACACTCCGAGAGACTGCTTTCCCATATCACCCGGCAAGTTAGTTAACCACACAGCAATTCTCCAGCTAATCCAAGTGTGATTGGATCAGTCCAAGGTGCACAACATATCTTTCCATTCCTGGGAATCCCCTGTGGAACAGTCTGTTTATTTCCATCTTTGGGTTTTTTCCTTGAATTTAAATACACACTGGCAAATGCTCCGAGATTTTGAACAGACAAGTAAGTTGCTTAAAGAAAGACGAATTTCAATTTGTCATAAAATATCCAATTTTAAGCCAAATGGATATATAGAAAGCCTCAGAAAAAAGTACCAATAAAACCTCAAAAAGAAAAACAGATCAGTCATTGGCAAAGGTTTTATTTATTCATAATCACTGCATCTTAATAACAACAACAGGTGTCACTGGATAATTTACTCATATTTAGCATGTATTAAGAACACATACATTTTGCAAAGGATGTGGGGTGCAAAAAGCTTTTTATGGTATAGGAAGCATATTTTTACATTAAAGCATACAATAATTGTTTGAGATCCTATAATGCCCCCAAGTTCCATTAAATGCATGTTCTTTGTTTCTATTGTATGCTTCATGCAGTGGTGACAGATAGCCACAGTGCTCTACCTTGTTGCAATTCAGTTTCATAGGCATGTGAAGCAGCTGTATCCTGAGGAACATGGTCAATCTGAAATGACACCTGACTTTTGTAGCATCATAGTATATCCCCTATAAATAGTTATTATTGTTATTGTTTTCCTTACCTGGGAAGAAACACAAAAAAAGCATTGCTTCCTGCAAGAGGCTCTCAATCTTTTGCAGACAAAAGCAAGAAAAAGGGGGAAAAGCCAAACAAAACAAATAAAATAAAAATGGGTGTTGCCTCATTTCCCCCATTCTGGTTTCTAACTGCCAGAACTAGCCCATGGCACAAGCCTCAAACACCGACACAAGCAGGTGCCCCAGTCACCTGTGAGTTTGGTTTGTACCAATAAAAGTCAGTATGTATTGCCTATGCAGTACATATTACATTCCCTCAGAGAGGCATTAAAATGCCAGCTACATTTAAACAAGTGAATGTCTGGCCCCTAATAAAACCCACATAATTTAATACTAATGAGTCTACCAATTATGACCTAGTCTCTGAACTTCCTTTCTGGGAAAAATCATTGGGAAGGTAGTTCAATGCCAACTCGAGCAATTACATTACCGCTCCAATATAGAGAGCCCCAGCTTCACTTCTGGTCATTGCATTAACTGATTTGGGGTGCAGAGGGGAAGGGGTGAGGTGCGATTGCCTGGCTGTGACAATGAACAGAATCTAAACAAGCTTGCTGTTCCTCAGACCAATCAACTGCTTTCATATCTTAATCAGAAAATACTGCTGACTTTAATGGTAGCAGAACAGAGTAGGAGACTGAGGCAAGTACTGATAAATACTTAATAGTGTTGTTGCTGGTGCTGTATAAGCTCTCCCGCTTGAGAAGTGACTCAAACTCCATGTTCACCAGTGTTTCTTTCAGTACCTATAGGAATCCTCCCTAAGACGCATACAGCATGACTGCAACACCTACACAGTGCAAGATGGAGGGCTTTCAATCATCCATTTGCTCTTTGTTGAGCCTGGATACAGGCATGTTATTTCCTCTGACAGTGGTAGAACTCAAAAATAAGTGGAAGGACATCTCCTTACCCAAGCAAGAAACTACCACTCAGCAGCAACAGGAAGCACACAGCCAAATACACAGGGCAGGTCAGTATGGCACTGCCTTTGATAATGGCCTTTCTGCTGCCTGCAGCAAGATTGCCAGCTTAGGTCTCTCATCCTCACTCATCTGCCAGAAGACTGCATCCATTCATCATCCTTCCAGAACTGAATTCAGTGCTTAACATATGTGTAATTAACAAGCTCTGCTATGACCATAAACTCCACTTTTTGCCGACCGTTGAACCACACAGACGCTTTGGCTGGTGGAGAATAGACCCATCTGCCTTCTACCCTTGGACTTGCTGCAGTCCCATGTGACACTGGGCACATGCACAAGTAGACGCTGCACCTTTGCCTGTCCCCAGCCACAACCACCATGCTCTGCTTCTGGTATAGACTGCTTCTGGAAGCCTTGCAGGGCCTTCTGGCAGGCAACGCTGGATGCTGGTTGTATACCTTTAATTCATAGTGCACCTTTAATTTCTGTGACATGCTGAGATAATACAGTGAGGAGTTCTTTAGAAATGCTATAAATAGCTTAAATAAATAGATATTCTCTGTGGTGGGTCCTCAGCTCCGGAACTGACTCTTGCCAGAAATCCATCAGAGCCTGAATCTGGCAAGCTCTTGTAGGAGATGCAAGACACATCTTTTTACATTCCAACTCACTAAATGCAAGTGCCTGGTTAGTTCTGTGAAAAGGGAAAAAAAAAATCCTGGAACACAAGGGGTCACTCCCTGTGCCAGCTCCAAAGTTGCCTGCCATTAGTTCACCACGTACTAGCTGCTGGAAAGGGCACATAGATACTATGGTGCTAGTGCCTTATAAACACATACAATAATTAAAGTTAATTTCTATGAGAAACAACTTTGCGACCCTTTGAGACAAAGGGCTCACTGTGGATGTATGATATTATCTGTGTTATTACTAAACAACGTTGCATACGCTACTGCTGCCAAATGCAGTAACTCCTCACCTCGTCCCTCGATGAGCTATGACTGCATCTTTAGGAGAAGACTGCTCTGGAAAGGTAGGCATTGACAGTCAAACAGAGCAGCCTCAAAATCACTTTAGGGCATTGAAGGAGTGGCTTCTATTCCCGGCCTCTGAAGTCAAATAACTGTCAGAACTTTGTCTAAACTAACCAATGCCCAGGGTTTCAAGGTATTTAATTACATAATAAGCAAATTATAGAAACACAGAGAATGAGTGGAAATGCCTCACATTCAGAGTCAGACATTTTGTCTCAGGAAGTCTGGCATCCTTAGCTCCCTCAGCAGAGAATCAAGATGAAGTCAAAATTAGCGTTGTTACATATTTCTTTTTATAGCAGTTGCCTGAGAGTCCACAAATGCCAGCCCATTAATGTGCTGTCACTCAGTAACATCACCTATTTTGTCTGTTAAGGAAATAGTTTTGTATGCATTTCTGAATATCAAACACACAGACATTCACTGTTTTAAACTTTTTGCAGTATGACTATTTCCAGTCTCTCCTGCCAAGATGTTAATATTGATAGCTTAATGCGGTTATGTATATACTATTTATTGCATGAAGCACATAGTAACTATTTTTACTTTGGTCACAGAGTATTTGTTTAAAGGAAAAAAAAAAAGGCAGAGTTTTACCTTCTTAGTTGTTACAATTCTCTCACCTCTCGTCTTTCTAACCATGCTGCAAGTCTGTCAAGAAAAGCTCCAAAATAAATTTAACATTGTGATTATTACAAATAAGTCACACTGGCATTTGTGTAGGAAGACACCCCCCTCGCTGCATGCTTCTACCGTGGTGGCAAACTTATTTCAAAAATTCTGATGAAACGCTTTGTAAATTTTGTTATTCTGTGATGATAATAAATCATTATAGCCTTAAACACTTCTCTAGCTTGGAGCCTCAGTCACAAATTATCTTGTCATTCTGACCAAAACATTCTCCAAAAAAGCTTGACAAGTGCTAAAACCCAGAACATGAAACCATGTGTTGTTGTGAAAGCAAGATTCAGAAATGTCAATTAATTAGATTAAGAGGCTACTTTTAGCTTTACTTGTGTTGCCAAATAACCCTTAAAATATGCATAGCAGTGGAAGTCTACCTCAGCAATACAGTACTTCTGTGCAAAATAAAGACAATGGATCTGGCTAATAGAGGGAATTATTGTATCTGTCATTCAGACAGGGAGAATGATCTAGAAGCAAATGTCTTGCTTCCCTTTCCACTGTATGGATTCACAAGCAAGATAAATTCTGCCACTTACGAGTTTAGGCACAATTTTTTTTCCTGAAATCTGATTCAGATTAGAAAATAAAAGTCGAATCACTATTATACATCTCCCTAAGTAAAATGGATTTCTAATATCACCCTCTGTGTAGCTATCTCCCCCCGCCCATAAAATATCATCCTTTATTTGCATTTTTGAAGTTCACTTTAGGAGGGGAAAAAAAAAAGTGGTGCAATTAAATACATTTTTATTCAACTTTCTCATAGCTACCCCTAAAATTTTTATCTTTAAATAATCCATATCTTCAATTTTATTTACACTATAAACTGTTCCTATATTTTAATGGTATGTTTGCTTTAAAAGGGGTTGTTGGCTTTAATAGCTCGGTTATTATCTTTGTAAACTAACATTCCACATTCCTCCTAACTAAATCCTAGCAAATTGTCTGTGCTTGCATTTGGAAGATACATTCCACCACCGAAAATAAAATTTAAGCCAAATAAATGTTCTGTTCAAATTAATATACATAAAATGAATAGCTAAACATAGATCAATTTTGATGGATTTAACATTAGATTTGTTAGTGGCAGGAGGGTCATGATATATAATACACCCGAGAGAATGAAACTAAGTAAATTTAATTTCCTGTAACCCCTATTATTTTGTCTTACAATTTTTAATGCTAGAACACAGTATCCCTTTAGAAAAAAATTAACTGCTTGTGTTTTTATAAAACATATCACTAGTGATATGAGTCAGTACAAAGGTACAAGTTACTAGATGCATTGGTGGGTATGTAAGCAAGCAAAATAAGAAGGACCCCAACAGTAGCAGATCTGCAGCTGAAGGAAGTCTGTAAGCCTCAGGTTCTGGCCCAGAATAGGACCAATTTATGCCAGAGAGCCTTGGCTGAAGCTTAGGAACAATAAATGGCAAGAAGGTAGCATCTTGTTCCATTTTGCATTGAAATACATCAAAATAAATACATTTTCTCATCTCTGCCCTTCCATTCTGTCCTTTCAAAGGACCTTATCTCTGGCAAAGCCATCCTTTCTCACAAAGGAGTGTTGTGGGCACAGCACAAGACCCAAAGTTACATAAAATCAAATCTGGTATATGGTGCTATCACTCCTTGAGCAATAACCAATCTTTGAATGACAGTTAGTAACTCAAATAATGAGTTTTGGCCTTTAGCTATAATTTTAAATCTACACCTTTTAAAACCCCCAAATTCCAATATTTGCATTTTCCCATCTTAACTGGCCCACAGTTAGCCATGTTACAGGCAATGGTCTCTTGGCAATTAACCCTGTTCCTCCCCTGCCAGATCCTGTACAGAATGACAGTCTTCTCCATGGAAGGGACTTATGCTGCTAAGCAAATATTTCTCTTCCCCCATTCCTTGGCTTTTCCCTTCCTTACAGGGCACCTACACAGACCTTTGGCTGCTGGAGTGACCTGTGACAAAACAAGGACCGTATGCAACTATTTGTAGTTGCTGTTAAATACATACTTGAGCCTAATCTCTGCCTCTGCATGCTGGGAAGCGGGACTCTGCAGAGGGTATCCCATGCAGGCCCTTTACTGAAGGAGGAAGGCGACAAGGAAGTGAGATATATTTAAGGATATAAACCCCCTATACATTAAAAACCAAACCAAAACAAAAAACCCACACCAAAACCACACACCCCACAAGACAAAAAAACCCCTAACCAACCCACCACACAAAACACCAAGACAGCCTTCCTAATTTTTAGGCACACCACAAACTACTCTTAAGTTCCACGGCCAAGGCATGTTAAAAGCAGAACATCCCCAACGTTCTAAAAAGAAAAAGCTGTATGAGAAGCAGATGGAGGTATTTCTTTATGGAATGAGCCTTAAGTTCAATAACTGAAATATGTTGCCCACCAAGCATCAAGGTAAAAATTCAGTGTTAGAGGCACCCCGCACGCAAAGGCATTAGATGACACATCTGCAACACACCCTGCAACTGGCCAAGCTGCCTGAGAGGTGACAGTGCCTCAGCCAGTCTTCAGCTGCTCCCTAGAGCAGGGACCTCCCATGGGTCCTCTGTCCCATCTGTCCATTCCCTGCAGATGTTCTGGAGACCTCAAGACTTCCTGAACAGTTTTAAGTGGTTGTTTTGACATTTAAATCCTTCTCTCTATGTCTGTGCTTGGAGAAACACTATGAAACTGTGAACCCTGGCTGAAAATAGAGCACTGAGGACTAAATTAAAGTAAAATTTAGTAACAAGGCCCAAATGTTAACATGCTGTATTTATCTCAAACTTATTAACATTCCTATGAGTCTCTGAAACACTTTATTACTGATACATGGGATTGTGCTGCTATAATAGGCTTCCCTGAGGAGTAACTAGGGCTCCAGCTGTACCGCAGGATATGTTGTACGACATATTATAGGGTTAAATGGTGCTGTCTGTTATCTGCACTACATGTCTATTAGAAGTGTAAGCAAGGGAGCTCGTCTGAGTAACCCAAAGCCTGCACTGAAAAGGTTTGTGCTACTAGCAAGAAAGAGCGGAGGGTCCCTTTCTCCAGTTGCGAGCGACTTAGCCCTATGATTGATGTTGAAAACTTAATGCCTCTGCCAGCAAAAAAATTGAAGCTGTGCCTAAAGTGACTCTGCCTACCAGTGTTAGAGGAGCACAGCCTCACCTGAGCACAGAAGGCAGGCACGGTGTAAAATAGCAAAGCGCAAGGCCATCCACCGCCTGTCAGCAATGGTTAGCAAAGGCAACAATTATCCGAAACCACATAGGTCCCTCCCTCTGTTAAAAGAGAGAAAGCTACTATTTCTTCCTATGCAACACAAAAAAAGCCTGATGAACTGAACCGTTGACAGAAGTGACACGAAAGCTCCACCAAAATAGTTAAAACAAAACCAGTGATTATCAATATATGGCAGGAAAGCCGACCCAACTTTGCAGAAAGGAAATGTACTCTCTGAGATCATCACGTGTACCTGAGATGTTCAAAAAGGACAGGAGCCCTTGAAATTCAGCATCTGGCTATTCTGCAGCACAAGTAGGTCAAGAGCATCCACATCAGTTCATAAGGAGGTGCAGTGATGGCAACTGCATGCCTCCTCTGCAAGCTGCTTGGTGCTTAACCTGTAGTTAGAGTTGTGTTCCTGTGATAATGTAATCTCCATGCCCCTCACTGCAAGTTGATTAACTTTTATTCTGCCCTTGGTAGACATGTAGAGCATTTGATCAGCACCCATTTTATAACAAGTTTTTTTTTAAACACAGCTAAAGACTGTTATCATGTCCCTACTCAGACTTCTTGTTTCTAGACTAAACAAATTCAATTCTTTTAACTTTTCCTCATAGGTCATGTTTGCAAAACCTCTAATCATTCTTGTTGATCTCCTCTGGATTCTCTCCAATTTGCCTCCATCTTTCTTAATGTCACCAACTTCAGCAGAAGTTTTGCAGCTTGGAGAATTGTTTCTTGCTGCAGAAGTCACCTGACACCCTGACCTTTAGCTCAACAATAAGAAATAGCATACAAGCTTCCTTAAAGAAAATGGTATTACATATATACTGTCATGTATACTTAGTGTCATGCCACCTGCTTGCCACATCAACCAACTACTTTGCTTTAACAGCAACAAAGCAACAACAATAAAAAGCTGCTTCTTTTGTGAGCTGTTGTATAGACAGTCTTACTGTATAACTTAAAAATACAAGAAAGCACACTTGAATTGTTTAAAAAAAAAATCTATTAAGACCTCTTTTTTTTTTCTCTCCACATCTCAAAAAAGCAAAGCAATGTCAAGAAAACAGAACAGACCAACAGAAAACTGGGGGAAAAGCAGCATGCTCACTGTTAAATACATGTTAGCCAAAGGTATAGGGGAGGGAGAAAAATAGGCTACAATTAAAAGAAGTAGCACTTTATCTCAGGCTGAATGTTAAAATAAGTGTAAGACTTCTCTGACAAGTCAGTGACTCAAACTTCTCACATGTAACAACTCCTTGGACTTACATTCTTCACTGGAGACTATGAAGTCCAACAAGCCTTCTAGAGCACCCAGCAGGGAAATACAGAAGCTGCTGACAGTAAGCACATTACACCACACAGGTGTCCTCCAAGCCACCTCTCTGCTCCTATTTATCTCAGTAACCCCTAAATTTGTGTGAGCTGGGGAGTGTGATGCTCTCTGGCTGCTGATGGTCTGCAGGTGAGATGTGGTGGGCTGATCTCAGCTCTAGAGCTTTCCAGCTTGTGGGGTCTGTCCCAGTTCTGCTGGGGCCACTCTCTACTTACCCTTTACCTGGGTTCAGAAAGAAAACCTCCCGAGAACCAGGCAGCAGCCTAGCTCACTGCAAAGCCTTCTCTAGAAGAGGGCAAAGTGTGAGTGGGAAGGGATAGCTCCAGCTGCTGGGCTGCAAGATGGGATGCTGTGGTCTCCAGCTCCAGGAGAGGACTTGCAGCTGGGATGTTGGGCAGATGACAGGCAGCACCGATCTGGGCTCTCTTAGCCAAGGGTGGTATCACAGATGCTTCAGCTACTCTCTGGAGTATTTAATTTCTAGGTAGGTGGTTATGTTGCTGCGTGTCTGACCAGCCTCAAAAAATCCTCAGTCGGCCACCAGACCTTCCCCATTATTTATAGGTCAGCCTGGGTGCCTAGCAGAGTGCTTCCACCCCAGGAACAGCCCTGTAGAGAAGAGGGGATGGAGGGCTGGAAACCTCAGTGGTCTGGTGCTGGGTGTCTCTAAAGAGTTTGAGGCTTTCATCATCCCCCACACAACAGCCTCGTAGAAGAGAGATCGGAACTGGCTTGCAAGCAAACACAGCGAATGGTCTATAACAAGGGGTTTGGAAGAGGGCAAGGAGGAAAATGTGTTTGCAGAGCACACCGCTTACAGAGAGGAGCGTGGCAAGTGCCGGGCTGCATCCAGCAGAAGAAGGGTTAAAGCAGCTTTCAGAGTGCAGGAACAAGGCTAAGAGGGAGTATTACATGTGCCCAGAGTGTTTCTATGGGATCAGAACTGTTTACAATATAATGTGCCTGCACCTGTGGGTTGGTGTGGTTTTGCCTGCTGTTCAGCGCTTCCTGAGAAGCTGCTAATATACCATAGCTGATGAGACCGCTGTTTTGATCTCTCCCTCCTTGGAATCTCTTCTAGTGCCTTTAATAAAAGCCCTATTAAGGAAGTACAAGTGGGTGCTTTGTGCTTCTTCAATACCTCATTTATATTTTTAACATTAAATACTCAAACACATGTCCTGCATCTGATTGTGCTTTTTTTTATTTTTTTTTAATCTAATAGTTTCTTGCTAAAGACTTACATACATTTTGTATCACATATTTCCTTTTTTTTTTTCTTTTGTTTTTTGGGTGTTCTCACGTATTGCCCAAATCTTATGTTGAAATTAAGAGGCATGCTGAAGCTCTATCACTCAAATTATTGATGGTAACTAGTCTGTCTGGGGGTGATAGTTGTGTTAAAACACGTTTAAAATAAGAAACATATGACATTTACTAAGTCTGGGCTGATTAAGAAGGAAAGGGTCCTATTCACCCCCCAAAACCTGGAGCAAGTAGCTCCCGAGGGTTACACGTGGGTTTGGTTCAGAAGGAGATAGAGAATCTCACATATTTTGAAATCATGGGAGGTATGAAATCAGAGTAAGTTACAGCTGCCCTTAGGTGCTTTCTTTTGAGTGGTCAGTGCCACAATCATTCAGGAGAGCACATTGATCTCACTGACTTTGGCAGAATTATGGAGGGTCTGTTTGCATGAACCATTGCTGAACAATTTATCTGATGTATTAATCATCTCTTAGATAAGAGTATCCGGACTGTAGATTTTTCTTCTAAGCCAATTTCCCTCCTGTGGTCCTGTTTTGGTTTGTTGTTGGGTTTCCATGTGAAATTTTAAAATTGCCTTTTTTTGTGTGGTTTTTTTTTAGTGCTTAGCCTCCTGGTGTCCATTTTGAAGCACCTTGAAGCACAGGCTACCACGTAGGAGTGCGCGGTAGTAGAGATGATGAAGTACTCGTCTGTATTTCCCCTTTCTGACAGCAGCTCTGGTTTGGAAATTGATTTGTCTTCACAGTGGCAAATAAAAATCAAGATTATATTCTTCTTTCATCTTACAAATGCTCATATGAAATGCAAAAAGTGAACATTTTGGGGAGAATTAGTATTATTTATAGGGTTGATGTGGCTATTCTACCCACTTGCAGTAATTCCCCTGGGAGACCATGCCTATGCTGCCAGCATGGTAACTCCGTAAGTCTGCGGTGTGCTGCGGGCAGTGTCCCAGACACCCTGAAGCTCCAGCCTCCCTGCTCTGCAGAGGGCAAGCCCTGCTTGTGTCAGCCAGGCTGGGCCCTCCAGGGAGCCGCTCTCTTCCTGCAGCACAGCCAAGGCTTAGGGAGAGAACGACTCTCTCAGTCCCACCTGCCTCCCTCCCCACAGCCAGTACAAATCGCTGCTGTCTGTTTTTCTCATCCCAAAACTACCCCCGGTACCCGGAGAGCACTGAAGTACATTTTGCAGCATTTCCCAGTCCACCCTGCCCTTCTCTGCAGCTCTGTGACACTGCATGCTCAACTTCCTGGCACAGCAAATGGGAATTCAATCGGAGAAGTCCACAGCTGGCCCTGACCAGCTGGCCCCTGCCCTCCAGTGTCAGTCTGTGGCTCTTCTCCCTACCTGCCCTGTGCAACACAGCATTAGAGATGGAGATGGCCACTGTAACCCCAGATTAAATCATTCCTTGCTTCCCAATTACTGGTGTACCCCAATAATGACTTCTTTAGAGTGCTGTTTTAACTCCAGTCATTTCCAGAGACATTTAATAAGGGGAGCCCATTCTTCTGGGCTCCTCTAAACGCAACCCTGTGATGAATTCGTGTTGTAGCACAAGCCAGAGTGCACAGAGAAAATTTTCAGCCATTCAGAGGTACAAAAAGCAGTAATCTTACCCTGAAACAATTGTACTGAACTGAAGCACTACTCCTCTTTTCTAGATCTACTTTTAAGATCCCTGTCAAAACAGCCCTTCAAACACATTTGATTGGGTTGGGGCTCATCACGCTGTCACCAACTCACTTTTCATTAGGCTGTTGCTCTCTGTTAGCCTAGCCAAGCAGAAGAACTCAAACACATGCACAAATTAAATCGACATCCAAACTCCACCAATATACAAAGCAATTTAAATGATATTCATTAGAGCGATGACAAGTCCTGATGAGGCTTTCAGGAGCGGAGTCCTTCAGCTTCTGCCGACTCGGTTTCATGGTCATTGAGGCGTAACTGCAGTGACTGTACCTCCAGTTTAGAAAAAAAAAGCCGAGAATATGACTCCGCTTCCTGACACACCTACCTCATTCTCCCTCTGCACAGGTTTACATCTGAGCACAAGCTTCAGGCTTTTCTTGCAGTCCCTCACAGGCTTTATATCACACACACGCTTTAGCAAATCCCCTTCCTTTCCCCACCACCTACAAATGCGCCAATTAAAAAGAATTCCATTTTCAAGTAATTTCATTTCACTTGGCTAGAAAGGTCACTAACTCACAATTATGATGGCTATAAACATGTCCCCAGTTTCCTACCGTGCAAGAATGAATGTGATATGTTGGAGCTTAATAAAGAAGTATTTTTCACTGTTAATTTATACTAAAGTTTAAAAGTTACCCTCTCTCCATTTATATTTTTGATATAAAAAAGGGGAAAAATAAAAGAAAAAAAAGAGATGGACACTATCTTCTCCGCAGGGAGTGAATGGAGCTGACAGGTCTAATATAGGCTTTTCCACAGTGCCAAATCATTTGAAATTCATTTCCCTTGTGACCAAAGTCCTTAATTCAGGCATCAAGAAGTAAGAAATCAGAAAATTAGCTTGCTATTTGGTCACAAAGTCCACTCTGCCACTCGCAGAATTTAAGCGTCGGGGAAGAAACGGGCATCCTCACCCCGATGTGACAATAGGAAAACCCAACGTGTGACGCGAGGGGCACACAATCGTTTTAGCGTGGGCATGGATGGCATCACCCGTGCCTGAGCGTGGCTCCCCCACCCGCCCCAGCCCCCAGCCAGGACTGGCACTGCCATTTTTTACTTCTCTTTTGCTTGCTTTACGACAACCATTTTTATTTCTTGAAACAGGCTAAGAATTTTAACACCATGATAGAGAGAAATGTCTTGTTACACTATTACTCAAAATTTTCTTTTTTTGGCATTGCTGGCTTTGGTTGTAATTTTTAATTTTACTTTTTAACCGCTCCTACAATGAAAGCACGCTGATATAGAACTATGATTTGTAGTTACATATTTTCACTTCAATGAAGGTTATATATATAAACTTGGTGAGTGGTCTGGACATACCCATCCATCCCCAAAAGTCTGATTTTAATTCTCTTAGATGCTCATTTAACCAGAAATGCATTTCAAGCTATAAATAAAGCAAAGTGAACCAAACAACAGCTGCTGAGGAAGTTAATGCTCCCCATGTAAATGTCGCAATATACTGCTGAAAAACCAACCGACCAGCCTAACACATAACCTGCACACCCAGTATAAAGCAAGATTGTTTCTCCATGTAAAAAAGGAATTTGTGTAACACCACTGCTGTGTACAGCACATAAGCTAAGTATTAGTGCAACTTAGTCATCTTTTTCATGCTGAATGTTCAGTTAAAATTATTGCCCCAAACCAAGGCCTGAAAACAGATTGTAACCTCAGTGATTGTTCCAACGCTTTCAGACATGTATAATGATGCGTTAATACATAACTCTGCTCCCTTCCAGAAATGACCCTGATTCTTTCTTCTTTCAATGGTAAAAAATTGACTTCTTATGCAAATACTCTTCAACAATGACTGCAGTATCATATTCTTAAATATATATGAGCCTTTCATTATTATAGGATAATTACTGAAAACTCAAAAAAAATTCACTGCTACCACACCCTGAACAACAGAGATGCTTTCATATTCCGAGATGGCAGCAGGATAATTATTTCTTGTTCTCTCATTTACCTACAGCAGGTCAACCAAGGGCTGGAGGGCACATGTTGGCACAAAGTNTGGGTTCTGGAGATTGTATATATTTACTAGCAATACCCAAGAGAGTTGCATGTTATATTACCACAGCTAAAACAGTAACTGTCTAGTCAAGTATTAAGAGCTGTTTCATCTTTTGCTAAGAGGACAATACAGTAAATTTTAAAAATTTGAGTAAACTTGAAGCTTTTTTTTTTTTTAATTCCCCTACTTCTCTTGACAAATTCTAGTTTTATGGCCCTTTCCTGTATTTCTGCTCCGTGGAGCAGCGTGGGTAACAGACAACCTAGCAAAGCTCCAACACAAAGTTACCCAAACAAAGCAGGCAAAATTAATTACAACAATTTGATATTTTTCTAGGAGATGTATAAGGATGTCTGTAGGTGTAGTTTAAAATGCAAAATTTAATCAATATATTTAGCTTTATTACCAGTTGTCTCTGTTCCACTTGCACCATGGTTGCTTCTTTTTCTGTCACAGCTGAAATAAGAACTTGCAAAATTAAAAAAGGTTCTTTCTTGCCTTCAATACATGCCAGTATTATTTTAAATCTCAAAGTATAGCCAAATTTTTTTGCTGTCACAAAATGCAAAGTCATATCTGCGTCTAGCTTTATATAGCAAGATACACAGCCATATTAAAATGCAACAGACAATTCCCATATTGATAACACTAATCTGCCCTGGTTTGGATAAAAAGTTGCACATGGCATTTACCACAAAAGCAACAGCATAATTTAAAGGATATAGTCTTGATTTTAATATGAAAATAAAATGTATTGAAGATTCCAGAAAGATTTTGGTTTTAGAAACAGTTCCTTACGCTAGCTTAAAAGTCATATTTCAGTTAATTATAGATTTCTTACTCACTAAAACTTAAAGATACATTTACTGATTTTTTTTTGCTAAATGTTGACTCCAGCGAACAGCTCTCTAAGATCTGGCATATTGATTTCTTGTTGTGAAGTGAGCTGTTCAAGCTCCATTTAAGATTTTCATCTTGCATGTAGCCCTGAGCACATCATAGCACCATAAATTAGTTAAATTGCACATTTATCACAAATGTTATTTTAAGATACTGCGTAAATGTGATGGCTGGAAGATATACAGTATGCTGCAACAAGCCACTACTTGGGTGGGGTTAGACCAGGGTCACCTTTATACACCTGTGATTTAAAGCTCTTCCCACCCCATCATAATTTCATTTTTTAAACTCTTTCTTGAGGCATTTTGTTTTCTCTCTCGCTCAATCTGCATATTTCTAAATAAAATATCAGATGCAAAGCAAAAGCCAGAACTCAGATGCATATTTTTAAAGCCTGCATCCATACCTTCATGTTTGTCTAATAGGAAAAAAATTATCTTAACATAGCTAGGTTGGTGATTTGGTTAGCACTAATAGTTACCATGCCAATATACGTATCAGTGTATGGATGAAAAGAACATTATTCTAGTTCATTGATTCTCTAAATTCTTTATAATGTGAGATCACATTGGTATGCCAGTCCTGGAGGTTCTGAAATGCAAGTTGAACTTTATTTTAATAAATTTGGGATATGCAGATCCTAACTAACCATTCATTCGCAAACTTTCAAGCACATTTTTAAAATGTGTATTAGAAATCCACTTCTGGCGCAGACTAACAGGTATGGTTGCTCCCCAAATTTTTACCCAGTACGTCTCCTCACTGCACACTCAGACCTGGGTAAGTCAAGCCCAGGAACTGACTTTTGGGCGATACTGTGTTAGTAGCATTTGATGTTCACAATCATCAACCTCTTATCTGTATTTTAAGTAGAAGGAATGCTGCAAGAGACTCTGCAGCCTCCTGCTTCTACTCCCTCCCCTGTCCCAGATAACAGTACAGCATGCAGAGCTTTTAGCATTACAAGTCAATGGTGCACCTTAAAAATACATTGATTGACAATGTTTGCGATAATCTGCCCGTCTCCTTATGTGTGAATTTCTGATTTGCAACCAAATACTATATTTAAGCTGTTACAATTTTCAAAGGAGGAATTCTCTGCTGCAGAGGTAAGAAGTTTGGCTGCATTTAGATTGAGATCATCTATTCGCAAATAACTTGCGGGCCACCACCTAGGCAGCTTCACAGCTAGCCAGGGTGCCTCTCCTAACTGAGGAAGGGGGACTCCTGGGATGGCAGAGTCAACCAGCGAAAGGGCATGCTGCAACTTTATCACTGGAATTTGAGCTGAGGCCATAAACACTGGCACACAAATGACCTGAAAATTAGATACAACTGTGAGCCAAAAGAGGAGGGAAAAAGCCGAGCCCTAATCATTAATCCCATTCACTCCAGTACAGTTTTTAAGACATAGTACTGGCCTCTACAATTACAGAGGAAGGGGGAAAAGGAGCGACAAGGAAGGAAAAAGAAGGGAAAGGAAGGAAGAGGAAGGACCGACAATTTAATTAGTTGCTTGCTGCAAAACAGTGTTTTTTTTAAAAAAAGAAAGGAAATTCTCTACATTTCACATTCAGATGCTAGTTAGTACTCAAGACATGATTCTTAAGTGCTGGAATGGTGGGTTTTGTTCCCATGTAACCATGCCCAGAGTCAGTTCACCTGACTGGCAAAAGACATAAAAGACATTATTTACATGTACACTAATACAGGTGCTTCAGAGATGCAAATTGTTTTCAGTGGTTTTGATGGGATGACCTCTCAACACCAGTAAAAGTCTGTCATTATCATATAAATGCTCCAGCTTGTTTGCAACTGTTTGGTATGTGTTTATTCATCTTCTCTTCCCCTCTGGAGATCTGCTGTGTACCACAGCAGGTAGGGCCCTAAGAGGATTGGCTTTGAAATCACAAAGTTTAAGGCATCAGCCTGGGGTTCCTACTGCTGTCACGTGAAAATGCTGGAAAATGGAAAAGGATTCTCTAAGTCATGAAATACCCACCGGTGCAAGGTGCAGGCTCTACTCTGTACATTCAGGAGGAAGGCGTGTGAGCGGCAGTATCTGCCTGGGTCAGAATCCACAGCAGAGCAGAACACCTATTTGCCTTGCCACACGTTGCTTACAAGCACTGTCTTCACAGTCAGCCTTACCTGATGCTTAAAAAGGAGATATAACGCTCATTTATCTTTTCAGGGAGGGGAGATTCTGTTAATACAGAAGCCTTTGAATAAGTGCTACCCTGCTCTTTAAATGCTAAAGTTCACTAAAACTCCAGTGATCTATGTGCAGCTTTTGACTGCCAGCACCTGGCAGATGAAGAAACCTACTCAAGCTTCAGTCATAAACAGATAGCATACAATTTAATTTTAATGTGCTCGTTAGTCGTAGCACATTTCAGACATAATTGTGAACGCAACACAAAATTATAGCAAAAAGACAATTTTAATGCTGCTGTAGAAAAAAAGGTTATATGAAGAGTCATATAATGGTGCTTCATTGTCAACAACAAAACAGGGCACAGAGTGCATTACAGTGTCTGTGCTGTTTACATGCCAATATTTTATACATAGATTCTCATATGGTGTCAGCTGTCAGTTACTTCTGCAAATTAACTGCCAAAAATGGAGACGAACAGAATCACTTAGTGTGCTGGTAACCACGGGTTACCTTTCATATGCCTAAAGATAAAGCTGCAGTATGGAATCTTGGGAGAATAATTAGGCAGAACAAAACAGAAAGTTACCAATTGAAATAAAAAGGCATTCTACAATAGGAAATAACAACCAAGAGCGCTTATAAATAAGTAAAAGAGGTTATATCACAGAATGCCTCATAACTTTTTAAGCAAAGTATTACAGTACAAACATTTTAAAGGCTTTATCAATGTTTAGGAAATACAGTACAAGTTTTTTCAAATAGATTTAACCCTTTGAGCACTGAGTTTATTTTGACTTTTCTCTTCTTTTTTTTTTAATTTTTCTTTTTTACTAATAAATACCTTTAAAAGTCATGTTGTGCAAAACAGTTAGAATGCATGCCAGGAATGCAGTCCATGGCTTCTGTTTCTTCAGACGGTTTAAAAAAAGAAACCAAACAAATGATAGCAACACTAATAAATATGTATAATTTAAACATGAACCTCTATTAATATAGATGTACTGTATAGCAAAACAAAACAAAACATACTTTGCTTTAAGAATAATGTTTCTGAATACTTTATAAATGCTATCTGTGGTATCTTTCATCATATAATTTACAATGTCTGAATGTTAAAAGAAAAAAACGTTAGATCTAAAAAAATGACATATACACTATATATAGGTACAGTTTATACCTGGGGCTTATCAGGTACAAAACCCACTGTTGCTAAAAATGCTGAAGAAAAAGAAAATGGAATTAACCACAATCACATTTTCCATAAGAGATTCTGAAATCTATACAATATATACATCTATGTTTCAATGTGAAAATTATATTTTTAAATTTCAAGGTGTGAGACACCCCTGCATAAATGGAGGTTCATATTAGTAATCAGAACTAAGCTGGTAAGGGCTTAAAAAAACATATCCATACATTTTTACCAAATTAATGAAAAAGTGCTTCAAAGTACTCAGAGGGCTAAAGATTATAGGGTGAGAAATACCAGCACACTTAGGTCACATGAAAAAAGTGCACCAGAATTAGTTATAAATGCTTAATTAAACTGTTTGTTAATGCATGCAGCTTGATGCATCAGAGGGATGCACAGCAACTAAATCCAATTTACACAAAGTTCCAAACACTTACCACTGCATTTTAACCTTCATATTTTACCAGTAACAACAGCTGATTATGCACCTCTATTTAAACACTGTACAGTTATACAAAACAGTTCAGCCCAGAGCGACTCTGGAGTTAAAATAAGAAGATGTGCCAAGAACTAAACAGTAGCTTTAAGGCGTCTTTGACAGTTTTCCTCAAAGCAAATTACAGTTGTTTTAATCAAAAGCAAATGCTACTGCTTCTCTAGCTCCGAAACATACAGAAGGTGGTCCTCTGGTGACTTTCCATGGGTTTTACTAAGATGAAGTTTAACAGCATGCTTGCTCGCAAAAGTCCTGTTACAAAGTTTGCACTGATAAGAAGTTCCGATATCTTCCTCTGGAGAGGACGTCACCAGTTTTTCAGACGGTGACTTTGCTTGTGCTATCTGATTGTTAATCTGTTCACTGGACAGTTTGGACAAGTCTCTTAACCTGAAACCCAGATGCGATTCAAGATGACTGATATAAGTTGAAGGAGTTCTGATCTGTGAAGCACAGTCATTACAAAAGAACACTGGGTGCCCAGTGTCCAAATTTTTAAGGAACTTAGTTCCCCCCGTCCTTCGGAGCTGGTATTTCACATTGGCTAGCCAGTGGCTAATTGTGGTCATTGAAAGTCCCGTAAACCTGGAAATGTGCATTCTTTCTTGAGGGCTCAAGTCTGACATGATGTACTTCCCCTCTGAAGTCTGCCGTAAACTAGCTGCAAACTGGGCCTGCAATATGAGCAAGTGCTGAGGGTTCCAGTTAGACTGACGTCCCTTCCTTTTCTGAGCTGGTGTACTCTCTTCTGGTTCCTCTATTGTGGTACCATCAATGTCAGATTTCTCAGATATGCTGGAAGGTGTGGAAGATTTTGATGTGTGACTTTCTGTCAGGTTCTTCAGCATATCAGATATATCTGACAAGGCATTCTCGCGTAGCGGCGAGTTTGACATGAATGACACGACTGCAGATGTCTTTGCTGTTGTCACTGTAGATGAAGAAGATGCAGAAGATGTCGATGTGGATGACAAAAGCGCTGAACCCAAAGAGCAGCTTTTGTCACTCTTGCCTTTCGTCAAATCTATGGGTTGGTCATTGTTGACATGATAAAAATAACGGTCTAAGTGGTCTGGTTTTTTGGACTGTAGAGGTGGGGTGGCCACTGCAGCCTTTTCCGCCAAACTGTTGCTCATTTTAAAAAGCATGCTCATTGGATCCAGAGCGGGCAAAGACGGCTTTGCTGCCTTCCCAAGGTGAATATTCATGACCGATTGCAGTGCACTTAGTGGATTTACAAATGGCTGTTCGGGAGGGTGATCGGTAATGATAGCTGTGCTGCTACTTAAAGAACTTACAATAGACTTAACAGGTTCTTTCCCATTTTCCACAGGTTCTGCAGTTGGACTATCCTTGCAGCCATCTCTCTGAGGGACTGGGCTGTTCTGCTGGCTTTTAAAGCCACCATCGTTGGAGGACTCCATCTTAAGGGGTTCACTGACTTCACTACTGCATGGCGAAGGCGTCGCACGCTTCACTGGAGAAAGCTTTCCTTCAGGCTCTTTTATTTTTTCCTCTACTTTAGCCACCTTCTCAGTGACTTTCTTTACCAATTCTTCCATGGCGTGAAAGTTCGTTTTTGGCACGGGTGAGGTCTGACTGCTTGGTGGAGACACCAAGGGCTGGTTTTTAGTTGGTGATACTAGTTCATTGTTTCCAAACATAGGTTTTAATGGTGTACTCTTTCCAGATGAACCCAATGACAGCTTCATCATGTTAGGCAGCTGATAGGCAGCATGAATGCTAGGGTAGCCACCCCAGCTTGGCGTGCCATTTTGGGCTTTGTTGATAGCTGAAGTAACTGTGTTTTCTAAAGACTTCAAAATATCTAATCCCCCCTTAGGGCTTTCTTCTAGGTCATTTTCAGTCAAGTAATGGTATTTTGAGGAGATATCATACTTCTCCTCATCTTCACTTGACTTTTCTTTGTCTTTCATTTTGTCATCAGCAACACCTCTTTCTTTATCTACTTCTTTTTTTATTTCGACATTTAATTTCGGGGAAACACTAGAAGGTGTATTGGAAGGAGACGTAAAAGTGGTGGCAGCTAGTGGCACAGACTGGACTTTCTCATCTACTAAGGACGTTATTGTTGGTGTCGCTGGGGCCTCTATAATCGGCTTCCCTTTTTTCATGGCAGAGTTAGTGACTTTAATAAAATGTCCCGTCACCATCATGTGAGCTGTGAGTTCCTGCAGTGTGTCATGCGAACTTCCACACTCCATGCACTTCAGAATTTGAGATTTCCTCGCCTCAAAATGCCAGGCATAGCTGGCACCGTTCTGGTGACCGTAGCGATTATTTGGCGTGATGTAAGGATTAGAATTCTTTTGAAGTGCATCATTGGTATCTGAGATTGTTGCTTTTGGTGTCCCACCTGTGGAGTCTGGAGAACTTGGAAGTTCAAGCTCCAGTGATGCTTTCTTTCTAGTAGCTGGGATAATTTTTGCTGCTACAGGTGTAACAGGTTCCTTCAGAGGCACTTTTTGGTAGTGTTTTGTTTTGATCATATGAACACTCAAATCCTGAAGAGATTCAAATGAATGACCACAGTACATACATTTTAATACTTTCTGGGCATCTTCTTTCCCTTCCATTTCGAGCAAAGAACGTTTACGAGGTTTGGACCACCTTTTGGGGTTATTGTTATCAGTTTCATGGTTGTCATCTCGATAATGTCCCGTTTCATTCATGTGCACTGTTAATTCTACTAAAGTATCATAGGCAGCACTGCAGTCTTTACAGCGGAATTTACTGGCTCCAGTAAATATAGAGCCATAAAGCTTACTGCTTTGTCTGTACAACTGAACTGTGCTAAAAAGACTTGGTTCGGGAAGAATTCTGCTCTGAGAAACTTGCTGCAGTGTTTTAGCCATAGCAGTCTGGTGCCAGTCAAAGCTGCCACTTCCACAACTGCTACTGCTGCTGCTGCTGCTGCTGCTGCTGCCATTGTTTTTTTCTGAAATCGGCTGGTGGAGGTTCAAGTTGAGATTGGACCAGTAGGAATTGGAGAGGAAGTTATTATATACAGCTTTCATTTGTTCTAAGCTATCAGATACAGTAGAGTCTTCCAGTGGTATCGAAACCTCCTTGCTCTCTTCCTCATTTTTAATAGAGCTGCTCTCAAAGTCTGCCATGCGGTCACTCGTCTCACTGATATGTGACTCGCTGTCCATTTCATGGCTAGAAAATTCAGCTGCTGGAGAGTTTTGGTAGCTTTGGCAGTTCTTACTGAAGTCTTTTTCCGGACATGCATATTTTGCCGAAGGCTCCCCATCAACTGCATTTTCATCAGGTTCCACATCTTCTTCCACCAGTGCTGCTGCTTTTAGTTCATCTGAAACATAGGCTATTATGAAGAAAAGAAAATATATGTTAGTTTCTGTTGATCATACTTTTGCTTAAGTGTAGCCAAAGAAGTGTACTTATTTGTAAAATTAAACAGTTAAATTCAGAGCAAGAAAAAAATCTGCTCTTCAAACATAATTTGCCACCTTATTCTTCTCAAGGGGCAACAGCTTGAAATTAAAACTAAATTTGAAATTAATGAAGCACATTCTGGAGGTGGCATTCATTTCTAAAGTAATAAATTACTTGTATCAACCTCAGAGACAGCAGTTCCTGTCTGTCAATTAATATGTCTTATGCTTCTCCTACCCCTAATGCATTTCTTAACAGACAGATTCACAATTTAAATTAAGCAAGCATTTTTTGCTCATTACAGTTTTGAGACTCAAAGTTTTATAAATATAGAATACAACAAACATAAAAAATTTCTACAAAGTAAAAAAATCCCCAGTTATAATAATAAAAAAATAGATTTTTTTTTAAGAAGTTATCATTATTAGCAGTGTTATACTTTATAGGAGGAGATGGCAAAAGGAGGTGATGCAGCCTTTCAAAACAACCAACTATGAGCAATTTGAGGATATTAATTTTTGGTGTAACAAATGACCCACTCACATTGAAACATAAATTTCTCAACAAGAAAGCCCATGCAGAATTATGTCAGGAGCTAGTTCAAGAAAATTGGTATGCTGTACTCATTCTTGCTGTATAAATATATACAAGACCTTCCAGTGGACCTTACAAATGTCAAAGTGTTTGCTCTTTAGACTACTTTGTCAATATTTACACAGCATAAGCTACACGGACACCCAACAGGGATCCTGTCTTTTTTTCCTCCCTCAAGTAATGCAACTGGTGATGTAAATCTGAGATACTCTTCCTGAATAGGATAGTTGGGAACTGACAGTAAACAAAACTTTTTTCTTTTTTTTTTTCCATGGTGTTTCTGTGCACATATTCTACATATACTGAGTATACCCAAGATTTTCCTTTAGGCAAGAAAACTAAGGGAACATTAAGAGAGGGATCATTAACTGATCAAAATTATCTATTTCTATATAATGCATTAATTTACAGCTAAGCAAGAACGCAAAAATAGAACATGCCCATTCTGTATTAAGTGGAATTCAAACTTTACTTGCAATCTCTCACAACTACAATTAGACTTTGGAAAAAAAGCACTTCCAGTAGACTCTATGGTTGAAGACACTTGACTTTTGACCTTCTCTGCAACACATCTGGAATGCATGGGGGTCTGTTTCTTAAACACATTGAATAATCTTTGGCTTGTTTATTCAGACCATTCTCTCAGTGCAGAGAGTGCAGAGAATATAATAGTTTACATCCCAAAAAGACCTACTTTAACCAACAGAGTGAAAAATGTATAACACTATAGTAGGTATCACATACACAGTACTGAACCTTGCAAACTTCTTTCAGGGAAAATATGTTTAAATGTTATCTGAAAACCACAAGAGACAAAACAACTGTTAAGGCAACAATGAAATCAGGCTTTTAGTTTCACATGGAGTATTTCTTCATTCAGTTAGGTAGTACAAAATATTCACTACTGTTCTTTCACATGGATGAACGGTAGCGAGTCTTCCTCTAAGCACATAAAGTTATAATCAGAGCTTCAAAGTAAAAGTGAAACATTTGAAAACACAAACATCCCACATAGAAGCAACATGTAAGAGTGATTAAATATTTCAGCTTATATAATTTCAATGCAGAAAAATCATGCAGCAAGGGACATATTTTTAACATTTGGGAGAACATAGTTTGAAAGAATTATGTTAAAAACTTTATTAGAAGATGTTTCAAAGATGCTGACACAAAGCACAGGCTTTAAGAACAAGTATATGTACTCCAGTGAAAGAGCTGTGCTCTATTTTGTGCTTTTTCAAATTATGTTGACAAAAAAATATTTTTTATATTACACTCATGTCGACAATTTGTAGTAAGGACCAAGTAAATACTTGCAGTGAAACCACTACAAAGAATCTAACAAGGTGGATCTCATTCAATACCTTAATTCCTCCATGGATGGTACAGTTCTTGATTATTTGTTCCATCCTATTTCTGAACTCTACCTTCAGCCAAGGAGACTAAAGCAGTTCAAATTACTCCCTAAAGTTGAAAAATTTTAAATAACTATTGATGATGTGTAAATTACTGGCTATCAAGCACCTCTTTCTTAACCAAGCCATATCCTAGTGAAATGGATAAGAAAAAATGGGAAGAAGGAAAGAGAGCTCAAAACTTAAAATTTGGAAGCAAACATACCCTTTTTCTTTTCCACCTTGTGAAAAGAGTTGTTTGCCTCTGTTGTGAAACTGAAGAATAATTCCCTTTTTAAAAGGTAAAGAAAACCCAAGGTTATTACCACACTGCATTACAGCCTCTGGGATGAGGTGGCACACATCAAAGCACTCTGTAGGCGTACCTGTCTTTTGCTCTCTTTGTCCACTAAGTGTGAGCCTGTGCCACCTCTTCCCACCGCCACAGCACCCACCAAAGCCCTGGGGTCTGTCCCTGCTCACCACAGAAAGTTCTCCTGGGGAGCACTACTCACCAGCACAAACAGGCGGCACAGAACCAAGGCCCCCAATTAGTGTGTTTTTCTTTACATTTTTATTTCTCTTACTGCTGAAATCTTATTAATTTTGTTTGGACTGGAACACTTGTATTGTCACATTCAGAGTTTTTTACACAGTGACTTTTACAGTAGGGAAAACCTCCAGCATGCAGCTCATTTAAATGTAAATCTATTTACCTTTCATGCTTTCTTTGCCCTTTTCACCAACTATCAAGCATATTTGCGTGTTAACCAGGGAGCTGCTTCCTCTATAGCTGTTCTTCCTAAGCTCAAGTTGTGAAGCCAACTTGTAACATCAGTCTTTGATCCAGAAATGTGGGAAATGAGGCACAAGTGACAGTATGGAATTTAACCTAGCAATCTGCAACTTGGATAAACTGACAGTTTGAACAAGACCTGCTCTTTCCCTTGCACAAAGGAGGGGTGGGGTGAGACACAACATTACTCCCAACTTCCTCAACCAATGATTTATGCAAGAGATGAGGAGGCTCAAGGAAATATCTTAGCCTAAGACTCAAACCAATATCTAAACTGGAGTTTATGCCTGTAGTTTCTGATTCCTTATTCCAAGGGCCAGTCACCTCATCACGTAGCTCCAGGGCAATATAAGGCAACCCAACAAGCCCTGCACCAACCTGTGACGGCAGACTCATGGCACACTCAAAGGTTTTGCAATACCACTACAGGTAACTTTCCAGTGCTGACATTGCCTCCTCAGAAAACTCAATTAAATTGTTACTAGCATGTAATTTAATCCCAATTAAATTGTTACCAGCATGTGGCACAGAAAAGGAGGGAGGGTTAAGGCCAAACATCAGTCCCACACTAGCAGGAAGTACAGGATTCGGTGCAGGTACTTGTGGGAAAGAGCCCATCAGCAGACAAGGGAATCTCTGCTCCCTCCCTGCCCCACCAGATCTTGCTCAGAGGAAAGAGATGATCTATATTCTGTCTGAGTACAGATGAAGGTAGCAGCTTCACTGCAACAGAAAGGACAAGGAGGCCCATAGCACAGAAATATCTTGTTTGGTTAAGTACCTACAGGAAGAGCAAAACCACTATGAAAGCAAAGAATATAATCAGGACGTGACGGTATAAGAAAAAGTTTTTCATTTAGATTCACTGCCTGGTGGAGAGATTGTCTTTAAGAAGCACTGTCTCCAGCCCATCGTTACTCAGCCGTTTCCTTCTTATTAAAAAAAAAAGACTCATAGTTTGATATTTTTCAAGTGCAGAGTAAATGCCTGAAACAGCAGGGCATCTGTAAAACTGTTCTTCAATGCCTCGACAGCAAAGTCTGAGGGAAAAAAAACAATTTTAAAAGCAATTCTAATGGCAGAAGTTAATACGAATGGAAATGAAAGAAATTAGGTAGTTCTGGGGATTTCAGTTTTCCAGAGTAAAAGGAAAAAAAATACAATTCTCAAAAAAACCTTTTTAGTTTATGTCTTACAGGACACCATAACCCACAGGAAATTGCCTCCACATTGAGCAATGGTGTCTCTGTGACATTGTATTTGACAAAAAATGGAAAGCAGTTCCCTGGTTTGGCCCCCAGTTTCCAGTGAAGATGAGAATATTAAAGGGATTCAGAAACCTATTGCAGGTGCAGCCACAGAGAGGTCGAGAACAGACAGTTCCCTCATTAATATTGGTTATAATTATTAACTAAACTGCTAGGTAATAATGAAATTAACACATTTGCTATCAATACATAACAGTAAGCTGTGATATAATGCGATTCATTTCCACACAAGAGGGAATTACCTTCACAACTGAGCTATGGATCATTTCTTTGCCAGTGGAAATAAATTGTGATCCATCACTGCCCAAAGTGATCTGCATATTGTATATACGCTAATAAACCAGTACACTTAGCTCTACACAGACACCAGAGATCTTCTATACAAGAGGAGAAAAATACAATCAGTCCACCACAGTTCTGCAGGCAGAGGAAGCTCCTGAGCAGCTAACACCGCTGTTACTGGACTGCTGTCCTGGGCCAAACTCAGCCATCTCCTGTGATGCCCACCAGCACAATAGCTACCAGCTCAAATCCCAACTGCCAGAGGTCTTCTTCAGCAGAAAGAGGAAAAACATCGTGTAGTTTTCATCCCCTCCATGGTAACAGCCACCCAGTAACAGGGTCAGGCACACACCTCCTTGAGTTTGTTTGGAAATACAAAACCAGAGCATTAAAGGCGTATTTTACTGTTTCCAAAAACCAATTAATTGCACAGTTCTTCCCTTATTTCCTGAAAAATGCATCTGAGACCATATATTTTGGCTTGGGCCTATCCAAATATTTCATTTCAATACTTCTGAAATGTCTTGGTTTAATTATGGGTTTTTGCCAAGACTTTTTCTTTTATTTTAATTAGCTTACTAGGGTATATTTAAACTAGTATATAAGCTCTTTGCTTGAAAAAGTACCAAAACATTCAAATATTCTTCTCACATGAAAAAATGCTTAACTACAGAAGTTTATCAAAACCATTCTGTTCCTTGGAAATATTTTGGCTTTAACAAAAAAGATTTTATTTTTAAAAAATACAACCAGCTGTATAATTTATTTATGCATGGTTTGAAATTATCGTGTAGTAGTAAGGGTCATTTCCCAACCCATCTGATTTTGAGTGTATCTTGAACCCTTAAAAACCTGAACCCACATACATTTCACACTTGAAAAAAGAGAACGGCAGAAAGGGATTGGGAGTAGAAATGTTCCCATGCCCACGGGATGAGTATTACATCCCCAGTCCAAGAGAAAAAAGGAAAAAGGATCAGAACAGTGGAGCACTGAGTAGGACCCGGACAGTGAAACTCTCCCTGCAGCCTGACCCCACCTGCTTCCCCAGCCGAAGCACAGTGCTGAGAGTGCTGCTCCTGCCTCAGCCAGTCCGGAGTCTTTTCCTAAATACCATTCCCCTTCTGTTTTAAAGCAGACACCATCCACCTAAGAAATAACTAGAGTTTTGTTTGTTTGGGTTTTTTTAAGATTTAAATAATTGATGGAGAAAAAGCCTCAAAGTTTGGGTGGGACCCTTTGGAGTTAAGCAGGGGCTCAATCTGAACACAAGTCCAGAGGAATACAACAGAGAAACAGCAGCACAGGCATGATTTGACTGTGCCATTGAACCTTACTCACAAAATTAATGAACAGAGGCAAGAGAAAACCAGCTCGGTGGATGGAGTCAATCAAAGACCTAATGCAAATGAAGGCATATAAAAGAGTTATATTAGTCTGTTAGAAAACTCCCACTCTGCAGGCCTTCCACTTACAGGAAGAAAGGCAAACATTTCACCCACAACATGAGCTATTTCTATACTGAGACTGACTGATAATTCACATGTAACTGAAATTGTATTTGAGACTTCACTACTTGGCAGAGATGTTAGCATATTCCTCATTAGGTGATAGAAATGTGAGGTAGGAGTGGCTGCCCTGTTTACAAGAGTGGCAAATGACAACACTGTCTCTAAACGGGCATGGCAATACTGATTACCCAGCACCTTGACAGGGACATTATTCCTGTTAGAAAGGTCAAAGGTCCTGTTTCATAGAGGCAGGACTGTCTATTATGGGAGAGAAATGTTATTTCCAAGTGGAGAGGTCAGCACTTCTCTAGCACATTGGCTGAAGTCGCGGGTACCTTCACCAGAGTATGATCCTACTGCAAGACTGATTATTCTGCCCACTGGCAAGGTCAAGAATATTAATTTTGAACATGTTAATTTGATGTGATGTGCATGATTAATGCTTGTTTAGCTGGATTTTTTTGTATGTTGACAAATCTGCAGCCTTTTCATGCCAATAAGAGTGCAGCATTAAGTGATCGGGAATCATTGTGGATGGATGTGACATAGCATGCCAATCTAATGGGTGGCTATCATTAGGCACTAGAAACTTTGAAGTGTACTTGTGTTTGTTTCTTCATGAAACTACTGCAGCTGTCTGCCACGAAGAGCTCAGAAATAGACCAGAGGAAGCTAACCAGCTGCTCTAATCCAGCATCCTGGACTGGTAGTACATTTGGGGCAACTTCACAGACCACAAATCAACTGTAACTTAAGATTTGGGAATTACATGGACAAGAATACACAATGAAGAGACAATAACAATAAATGAGTTTATATGTCATTAAAGTGTGGGTCACCTATGTGCAGAACAAAGCAAGTCTATGGAAAGCACTCTTTCCTCATGTCACTGTACTCCAAACCCCTGTCTTTTGAGCATGTTAAAGGAGGGCACGGGATTCAGGTCTCCTATTCACTTTAGACTTGACACAGCCATACGAGAAGTACCATACAGACCACCTACAAACAAAGAAATGACACATTCAAAAATTGCTACTAATTCTGATATAGGATGCATTCGTTTTTCAGAAACCGAATACTGCTGTTTGTTAAATGAGAGATTCCCATGCAAGCCTCACATTGATGTGTTATCTCCTTCATTAAGGAAGATAATATTAGATGCTGTAATATTAAAAGATGGCTAGAAACAACTTAGCACTGCTGGACAAGCATCACTCCATTGAGGTGTTCAAAAACATTCTCCACAGCAGCTCTGTGGAAGAAACATTCTTACCCACAGTTTATAGCTGTGAACTTGGAGAATCAAAGAAAGTTTAAAATTACAGGCATAATGCCAAGCAAGGAGACAAGTAAAGGAGCCTGTAACTTCTGACGGTTAATATACGTTATTCAGCTATTTACACAAAACATGAGAAGATGGCTTAACTTTGTGTTTCTGTTCCTATGCTTTTTCACAGTGTGTTTATGTGAGTACAATATATGTGCATAATTGAAAATAATTGCCAGCATTCATTTTAAGCAATTATTAAGGATAAAATACCCAGTGAAATACCCACAGGTGCACGTACTGTGCACAACCCTGTGGTTACAAATCTCCTCTGAGCCAAGCTGCTGGGATCCAATATATGCTGACTCTGCAAACTGCCAGCAAACTTCTTTCCACAATCGGGACCACAGAAAAGGGTTTTGCAGTAAATAGTATTGTCACCCCTCTCCTCCAAAGAGCTTTCTGCTCCACACGCAGAGCAGGACCTCGGGTACTCTGCGAATGCCTGTTCTACCAGAACCACGCTGCAGATGTAACATGATAGATCATGTCTCTCTCTTCCAAAGCTGTGCTCTGCCTTGATTGCTCCCCGGGGCCCAAACTCCCTGAATTCAACCTGCTGAGCAGGGTTTTTCTAAAATCTGCTCAAATTATCCACCCGTGAAACATAACACCACTTCCTCCTAATGTGGAGAAGAGCACATGATCCCATCACACTGCAGCGTATTCTACAGGTGGGGTAGCGCACAGATAGGCCTGAGATCTGTCCCACTTAAGAGTTCATCTGCGGCCTTCCACAAGAAGTTTTTAACAAAAAGGAATCTGAAGATTAAAAAACTTCAAGTGAGACCCGAGGTCCAAGTTACTGCTATATACTTTGGACCAAACCGCACAGGTTTTTGAAGAGACTTCCTCAAGTAAAATTTGCCCTTGGACGTCATTGCTGTACAGCCAGAAGAGGACAACACGCTTCCAAGAAACTTCAGAGGAGTAACAGTTTCGGGACTGCGCCTGGTCAGGAAAAATGGATCTTTGTTGGGTTCATCCTAAATCTGCAGCCACACATGCACAGTACAACAGACTCCCCAAAGTACCACAGCGGTAGAGAAGTTAGGGGACAGTTCACGTGGCACCACGTGTGCCCACAGTTTGTTACCAGCAGCAATGCAGGATCATACTTATCGAGTGGGAAGGCTAAGAAACATTACAGACTCCCGTGATGACAGAAGGACCTTCCTTGCTGTCATATTTTGTGGAATCGACCTCCTTTCCCCTTTGCACTCGGGAGAAATAAGAGATTTCATCAGCCGCTGTGAGCACAAGCCTGGGATTTCTGGCTGATCCTGATGAAAAAGGAGAAAAAACCCCTTCTTGGTCTTCCCTGTCACCACATAAGCCAGCACAAGCTTTCACAAGCACCATCAGGACTAGATCAAGTAGGCAAATGAGTAACAGGGACTGTGAGCACCCACTGGGAATTCTCTAACTGCTGCTTGGTTCGAGTCAGTTCAGGGGCTTGGTGTTCCCGTTTCGTCAGCAATTTGTGTCAAACCTTCCTCTTCCTTCCCCCCACCCCTCCACATTCCTGGGGAAAGGATGCCCCTCTTCAAAGTACACCGAGGTTACAAATGCGTGTTATTTGGAGGACCAGAAAGTTCCTCACTATCCATTGGGAAGTTAAGGGCCAGGCACCCAGCCACAGGGAGGGGAAACACCACCAGGCACTCCAGAACAAGGCACACATTGTTGAAGTACACAGCTCACAAGCAGCCTCACAGTCTGAAAACTTCCACATAAACTTAACAAATACAATTAGTATATACATTAGTAACAGAAAAAAAGCCACCTACATTTGCTGTATAAATTATTCATCACAAATAAATGTGATCCACGCTAAGTAAGACAAAAGTGTTTTTCTGTTGGTTTCCAAGACAGTTGCTTGGTGTGAAGTACTCAGACTTGTTAGAGCTTCCCACTCTGCAAGCACGTACTACAGTGGGAAATAAATGTTCCTAAGCAGAGAAAATAGCTTCATGCTATGCTTTGACCCTAATTTTGATTTGGGAGGTAAATTGTTTTTTGGACTCCATAGAATTTTTCTAAGCACAGAATTACAGTTTCCTCAAATGGACAAAAATATTTTCCAGAATACTCACAGAGTAAAAATATTTGGTTGGTCTTTGTTTGTTTTGTTGTTTTGTTTTTTTTTAAATAAGTCACTATCAACATCCTGGCAAGATGAAGCCAATTCTCTGTATGAATTGGTACTAAAACACGCAGTGACACAATCTCTGCTTGATATCAGCATTTGGGTGGCATCTTTTAATCACCGAAAACCACACAGGGCATTCAACAAACTAATACAAGATTCACAGCCAACTCTGGGATAAGCAGGCATGAGCATAAAAGTTCTCAATATGGCTCTAATAGCTCTTAATTATTATAATCCTTCACTGAGCAAACAGATGTTGTAAGGGAACTTTAGTTTCTTCAAATGCAGTAATCAACCCATTCTGCTTCTGCCCTGCCTCTTTTCAGTAAATGCTTTGTATAGCAGAGTGGAAATAGCAAATGTAGTGACAAAATGACCATTTAATTGTCACAGAAATCTGTCTCTGTGCAAAACTGATGTTGTCATTTCTCTTTATCCACATTTCTGAGAGTCTCCTGATTATGGTTTAGACTAAGAAAAAAATTTTTACACCTTACTTTCTGCAATCTCCACACATCTTTGGTTGCTCCTAATCTGTCCACGACTTGCAAGTTTTACAGGACCCAGAACACTGGCTTTGTGTTTAACTACATGAATATCAAAACACATCTCTGGAGCTACAGCCTTTGTCGTGAAGTTTTTAAAAATCAAGTTTTCACCTAAAATGCTTCAATATATTACAGTGAGTCATTCTACTTGGAGATTTATTTGTAAAAGATCATGACTACTAAAGACATTCAAAATGTACCGAAAGACCTTCAACCTGATCCTTCATTTTTCTTGCAAACTTCAAATTCCCACTGAAGTCCTTTATACAGTAGTTTCAATAGCTATTTTGGTTGCAGTGCCTCCTTACAATAAACTCCATACAACTGTATGAATGGTATAGTAGAAATCCAAATGATTTCAATCACAATTTCAGCTATTGTGAACTTGTACTTATAATGAAGTTTCTCCATGAAAAAAGGAGTTCACTGTGGGCCAACAAAGCTTTGTGTCCTTTCACAGTTTTTATTCAGCCCTCATTTAAGAAAAACAACTATTGACTGCAATATGAATCTTAGGACTCGGAGAAAGCAGAGATTCTAAGGATTATCTCTACGAGATGGCCCCAGCTGGTTTTGTATGTATAGCAAAGAGAAGCACTGAATATTCATTTCACTCATTTGCTAACTATACTAATATACGCCTTTGTAAACAAGTCTCTATCTAGCACCAACTATTGAACTGAAGGGTGTTTGAATAGGTGCGTTTTGCTATAATACAACACTACGATAATGTGCTGGAAACAAATGGTTCACTGATTCCTGAATAGAAAATTTGCTGGAAAACCCTGAGAACTAGAAGGTGAGGGGGAGGGGATTAAAATGTTGCTTCAAAGCCACCAACCAAACTCTTGTCATTTTTAAAAGATGTTCCTGTGGCACAATATGAATAGTTTATAGCCACGATTGTGAACATTCAATGTCATATAAAAAAAGACACTTGTCAAGAGCCTTTCCCTTACTAGCACCCTCATCATGACCTGTGTTAATGAAGTTAATTGAATTTAAGATCAATAATGGTTAATTATTGCAATTTGACATTCTGAGATAAATGGCTTTAAGACAGAGAAATGTGTGTGTATGTGAATTCTCTCCAAAGAAGGTGAACACATTACAGCCTAAGAGGGATCACACAGTCCTTCCATTGATCCTGGTACAATCTGATCGACCTAATCCTCTGATGAATGTGGGCTTTTCACAGCTACAAGTAAATGTTCTACAAGACTACTCTAACCCTTGTCACTGACCAAATCTATATGAGCTGTACACTAGAAATCTATTGAGATAGATTAAAGAACTGCTGTAGAAACAAGAGATGCTTCAATAAAGATGAAGGTTTATTATATCGACTATTAACGTTACATGCAGTATGTAATTATGAATGCTTATGGATCATAAGAGTTTAATTTTGGTCAGTTAGACATAAATGTTCATAACTGAACAATAGTATTAAATTTTAAAAATACTGGATTTTTAAAAAATCCAACAACCATGTAGAATTTGACGACTTATACGCAAATGTTCAGTAAGAAGGTGATTTTAAAATAATCCTTGAAATGTGTGAGAAGATGCTCACAGACAGGTATTTATTCCATGAAGTCACTCATCAACCCACTTCATTTAGGGTTTTTTAAGTTTACTTTCACAATAGTTCCTCAACAGGAATACATTTTTTCAAACGTGTTAGTAATGATATTCTTACATGCATACTGAACAAGTTAAATGACCACTTACAAGATTTATAATGACAAAGTAAATGTCAAGGAAAAAGTATTACTGATTGCAGAGCACTGACAATAAAAAGCTGCTGAAGAGTTCTGTCAAAATGTAAGATTATGCAAAAACACTATTGAGAACACTGCTAATCATCTGCTCTTGTCAATTACTTGAAGGGTATCTGACAGCATATTTACATTAAACACATTTCAGTAGCAAAATCCTTAATGCTGTATCAGAATATTTTCATTATCATCAGAAATCCCTTAAAAAGTCCTTTTTCCAGCAGAGCATTATAGCAGCAATGATGTAATACCTATCTCTGTATCAGGTAGGGGCATCTATTTCATGCCACTGCAGCTCTATAACATTTGAAATAATATAACCAAAGACTAAATATACATGTAAGACCTCAGTCTCCCCATTCTCATTCCCAACAGGGGTATTTTCATGTCACAGCTCTGTCAGAGTCACAAACTAAGTGCAAATGGATGATCTGTCTTACTCTGGCCATTCTTTTAGCCTTTTGCTCATTGTGTGACTGTATTTTATTATGGCAAAAGGCATTATCAAGCAGACATTTTTTCTAAATCTTTGATTGTAACTTGCAATTCAGCTGCTTTATGAGGAGTCACATTAACTACCAATACCTTTCACCCGCAGGAGAAACTTATTTTAGTTATGTCTATCTTCTACTTTATGGAACCCTTCCTCCAAAATAGAGAAATAAATGAAATGTAATGAAAATGAAATGTTGATCCTTTCCATGCTTCAGCAGGCATTACTAAAAAAGCATACATAACCCTGTTGGATGTGTAAAACAGTAAGCATGCATAAAAATGGACAGGGCGTAAGTGTGAGCTGCCTTTCAGAAGGAA
>VZTU01018475.1:2500-7500 GCA_013400835.1 Zapornia atra | reverse complement strand
TGAAGACTTTGCTTCACCCAGGACTCCACTTCTTCTGACTGCAGGTCAGCCCTACGCAAACAAAGCCTTAACAGAAATGTTACGGAGGAAATAATAGCCATTTCCAATGATAATACACAATTTTAGCACCTACGCTTGGCTGATTTAGGTGGTCGGCTAACATGTCAAACAGCCTGCCTTAGTTAGGTGAGCCTTTAATGGGTAACTGGCAGACTCTGGCAGCCTTATTTCTGTTTTAGATTTGGTTTGTCATTGGATATCCATTACCTGCCATTCATCTTTGATCTCTTTGGACAGGCCTGATCAAAAGATGTCATTTGACCTACTCCACTTGGCAGAAACTTGTATGACTCTCATAAAGGGGGCACCCCAGCTATAAATAAAATGACATTATTATTTTTCTGTCCTATCATGTAGAAGAGACAATTATGATAATGCAGTGTCTGTCACTTGGAGCCCAGCAAATTGCTAGCTCTCACGCAACTGTTTAGCTTTCTTATTTGTTTTTTGTCTGTTTTCCTCCATTTCAAGTTGAAAATAAAACAGAATTGAAATCACTAATGCTCTGCCTCACACTCTGACAGTCTCAGGGTTTCCTTTTATGGGACTGACGTGCAGATGTGACCATCAGACTGTTTGTCAATGGTGGGTGGTGGTTAAGTGCTGTGTTGGCAACACATCCTGACAATGGAATCAGGTTTATACTTCATTTCCAGCTCTGCGCACGAGCTCCTATCTGAATGTGGTGCTGGTAGACATTACGATGAACAGATAAAATCATGGAGATAGTTTATTCTATCTTTAATAAAGCAATGATAGAGGAAAAGCTTGAGCCCTTTCTCTACTGCTGGGGGCTCACGAGTGGGGGGGCGGGGTTCTGGAAAGGGTGAGCAACAAGCCAACTATCAGGATGTTGATTGTCTTTTGGTATTTTTCCAAGCGGCACGCATACCCCATTCCACTGCATTCACGTCCCTAGCAGAGTACAGTGTGTGCATGTACATGCATACAGGGAGCAGAGCATATACAAACTCCTGGTCTGGTACCATCCTGCCCACAGGAGCCCGCATGCCCCAACACTAACATGCTCAGGCCGCTGGCCTGAACCTCTTTACAACCCCTTCGCTGAAACTCCACTTCCCACACGCAATCTTCCACCAGCCAGTATTCATGATGTTCTCCTCTGTCCTCACCAGGGAGAGAGGTACACAGCAATCCTTAAAGCCAGGAGACAAAAGCCACAGCGAAGGCCACTGCTGGCACCCTGACTGCCCAATCACACGAGTGCCTCTGCTCTGCAGTCACAGCTCCCCAATGCCTGCCCTGCCTCCACAACACACTCTCTCATGACTGTACAGAAACAGCCACAAAATTTAAGTTATCTGCTTAATATTGTGAAATACATGACCATTGGTCCATGAATTCACTGCAAGTGTTCACTATGGGGAGACTCCGCAAAACCAGCAGGGCGAACGAGCAGAATCACTCGTACTATTGCCCTCCTTGAGTACAGGAACAGCCACCTATAACAGATGATACAGAAATCTCTCTACCCTCAGCTGGTCCTTTTCTACGTGCTCGTAACACAGGCTGGAGGTGCTGCTGCCAGTAAACAGATCTCTGACAGAGATGCTGAGAGAGAACTAAAACTGTTAAGGGCTTGTAAATACCAAATAGTTACTCCTCATTAATTATTTGTAATTAATTATTCATGATTAATTTGTGCCAGAACAGGAATATTTTATTCTGAATTAATTTAATTCATTTCAAAATTGCTACTTTAAATTCCCACCCTACCATAACGTGATATAATCTCTCTCTGTAGACAAGCCCTAAAATATTAAAAAAACATTTAAAACAAAGGAAGAGCGGCATGTTCTTTCACAGAAACTACACGCTGCCTGTCATCTTTGCAATATACTTTGTCTCCTCATCAGAAAAGCAACCAGGACAAAATGGAGCCTCCCTGGTGGCCTAGAAAATTTTCACAATAAGGAAAATGGGTAAAATATCCCGTATCAAACTTGGGAGTTGCTTGAAACAGAAGGCCACAAACATACAGCTCCTTGAAGATGGATCCCACAGATGCTACAAGGAGAGTAACTGAAAACAGCTAGGTTCTCCTGAGACGTGGCTACAGAGAGAAATTCAAGGGATCTGGATATCGGTAAGAAGAAACAACAAAGCGATATTGGAAACAAAAATAAAGAATTGGAATGATAAGGAGTTTTTTAAAGATGGAAAACACCTAGATCTTTTTCTCATGAAATTACAAATACTACAAAGAAAGCAGATGGTAGGACTTAATAAAATTCAAGTACATTTGGCAAGGAAGCCTTTTCCTGTTGCAATAGTGCACATTATTCTTCTAATACATCATGAAAGCGTGCCTTCAACATAGCACAATTCTTTCAAGTAGACTTCTTTATTACAAACTTTAGCTTCTTAATGACACATACTGAAAAGAGGAAAGATGTGCTTCTCCTGTTTGAGGTTTTACTGTCCAGAAATCTTTAGCAAAGAAAGAAGCCAAACGAGATGCTAAGCAAGCACTGCTGTAGAGATACCTGTACCGTCCTCACCTATTCCTCCTTTTCAAACTAACCAAGGGTGTAACTTAGTTTTCTACAGAGAACCTTCTTGGACATTAAGTCCACACTACACTCAACAATAAGCATTAAGCAAATGGAAACAAGGGTCCTTCGTTTTTTTCAGTTTTATCTCTTTCAGGGTACAATCAAAAAGCATTAAATAGCTCATTTCTAGAGACTTATCACTAAGAGAGGCCCTCTACAGAGACAGAAAATTGCACCACAAGCCCCATGAATACCTCATGAGGAGGCATCCAGGTCCAAACGCTCACAGGAATGTTTTTTCCCCATGACAGAGATTTCTGGCTCTCTTTTGAGAAGGCAGGTAAGTCAGTGCTACTACAGTGATCCTAAAGGAAAGAGCTGGCATTGGTGGATGGAGACTTCTCTACTTGGCATGAGATAGCATACCAAGGATTACACTTTTAGGCATGGCTGAAAGAGAAAGCACCACTTAACAAGTTCACCAGTTACACTAAAAGTGAAGCAGCACAATGATGCTTAATCCCAGATACAAACTACTGAAGTTGATTGAGAAGCATCCTCAAAAGGTACTTTCACCCTCTGCTAGTTCTGCAGAGCAGGATCAAAGGCAGCTCCTGCGCACAACTCTACCCTTGGACAAAGATGGACAAACTGCCTGGTTTAACCCTATTCTATGAAGTCACTCCTCCTGTTTACTGCTCAGCCTTTCTAAAGGCAAAGGGAGCACCTCCTCAGGTCCGAACCGCAGTCCCACCTGCACTTCCCAGCTCAGATTTATTTCTAACCAGTTAAAGCTAGGTTGCAGCAGGTGCTAACCTCATTTCGGTACAAGAATGCCCTATTTTGCTTTAACATGATGCAAGTTGTACTCTAACACTATGAAAACAGCCAGAGTTAAACTGGTTTAAAAACATGGCTTTACCTAAATCAACACAGGTTCATATGCAGGCACCAACCCTGCCTCATCATCAAAGGTATCTCCCAACTGGCTCATTTAGCAATCGGCCCTCTGCTTTGTTACAGCTGACACCTTTATAATTCTCTCACTCTCCAAAATTTCTCCAGTACTTGGTGATCATCTGTCCTCCCCCAGTAAAATGGTCATTTTTCACAGGAAGAAACACAGAGTTGCTCTACACATCCGGACTTCATTTCCTCCCTCTCCTACTCCTCTCAGATACTGCTGCAAACACGTGTCCATCTCACAGTCTGTTCAAACCCCACAACACCCCACTTACAGCCTACATCTGACTTTGTCCTGTGGCTTTCTGATACCTCAGGTGGTGCCAGAGGTGAAATCTGAAACATACCATGATGCATACGCGCTGAAGTATTTAACTTCAAAACAATTTCTAGTAGTTCTTCCATCCCTAAAATTTGGCAGATTAAAAAACAAAAACAACCAATCACCAAAAAACCCCCATAAAATCATTCTTCAAAGCAAAGCCGCTATCACCTGCAACATCAATGAATATATGTTAATGAAATGGTAAGCTGTTTAATAAGCCATTATCAGTTACATAAAAAATATTTAATCTGCAAATTACAACATACTTACCAAAGCAGCTGTCCATATCTAGGCAACCATAATTTCACTATCTAGCTCAGTATTGAAATATGAAAGCATTTTGTGAGGATCCAGGATATTTGGCATGGACATTAGTAATAATGTTCCTGGCACCATGCACTACCTGCATGTTCATGCTGTGGGAAGGCTTCCTGCTCCTATACATCTCATTATCTACTGGTGCCACAGTGGGAATGTGAATGCAGTCAATCACTCCCTGGATACTCAGGAAACTAGCAATGACATATAAACCTTCATTGACTTTCTGTTGCTGTTGTAGAGTGTTTGGTAACTTGATGAATGTCTGAATGTGTTGCAGCATGGCATCTAGGAAATGAGTAAGGCACCTGGACGCAGAAGGCTGACTCATCTGTTTATCGCCCCCCACTACCCTCTGTGACGGCCTCCCGCTTAGCGCCAAAAGACAGAGAACACAGTACTTTCTTCAGGATCGGAAGGGAATGACTGCCTTATTTTACTCCCCAGCTGCCCCGAGAGTAAATCGCATCAACGTGTTACTCTGGTACCCAGATGGGAACGCAGGGCACGTCGCACCCACGTGCATCTCTGATCAGTGGGCTTTCTCCCACTCCTGCCACGCTACCGCTACTCATCTTCAGCTCACACCAAAGATGCTCAGGCATGTAACATCGAGATAAGAACTGTTCCCGCTAGCATGTGCTCCAGGCAGCTATCAATGTCAATCTAACTCCCTGACTCCACCGCTGTTATTCTAACAAAAAGAAAATATGTATAATATTATAGTATGGGTTATTAATGTACAGACAAGATTACGTGCATGGCTCTGAAAGGTGTGCCTGCAGAATTTTAATCCTGCTTTACATTTATTGTATGTG
>VZTU01018474.1:0-24740 GCA_013400835.1 Zapornia atra | reverse complement strand
TTTGGTTGCACTCCCAACTCTGGCTCTTCACTGTTCTTTTTGGTGTAGTGTAATAAATTAGATCTTTCCTTCACTGTGTTGAGTCTGTTTTGCCCATATCGTCGCTGATAAAATGATCTCTCCTTGTCCTTATCTTGACTCCTATGCCTCTTAATATATATTTTCTCCCCTGTCCACCTTAGAAGGGGAGTAATAGACTGGCTTTGGTGGGTGCCTGGCCTCCAGCCAGGGCTAAACCACTACATTAATTTACTGATCATCAGCCCCAGTAGTCATTAGTTGGCCCAGGCTGATGATGCATGTACACAGAAGAAATGTAAGATAGTACTCCATCGGAGAATAGATCGCCTCCCAGTTACACTACTGTAAATCAAGGATAACCTCACTGGAACCAATGAATATACATAGTTTGGGAAGACAGGGAACCAACAACCAAAAACAAAAAAGAGTACTCCATGAGGAGAGTTTAAAAAATACATTTATTATGCTTATTGAATAACTCATTTCTAAGGGACTAAGTAAAAGTTTTGATTTTCTTTTTAACCTACAAAGGGAACCCACTCATAACTCATATGATATGGAGGCAGGGAAAGGCAACAGATTGTATATTTTTATGCCTTACATATTTGAATTTCATCTGAGGTTTAGTTTGGGATCTGAATTATAGTCTGAAATGGCAGTGTTGTTTGATTTACTTGAGACTGCTGATACATACTCCCAGCACTTTCTTGGCATAGATTTTCTCTGGAAATTCATTAGCTATTTCTCATTAAGGATAACTATTTCTCTAGTTTTCATTAACTTCAGTGGAGTTACACCTGAGATAATTTTGTCCTAAATGGTTTAATATAGAATAAATGTTCACAACTGCAGTAACCAAGAGTCCTTTGAGGAGAACAAATATTGCAGTCTTTTATGGAGGCTGAGCCCAAACCTTTGCCTGTCTACATTCACAGACAGACTTGCTGAGGGGGGATTGCTTATCTTGAGAGCTGTGATGCCCCGAGTGCAGGAGGGGAATGGCTCTGGGGATAAGATTTGCTGGTAGTCACTTTGTGTGTAGGTTTTGTTACACTGCCTGAGATTTATGGACCAGATTCTTGTTTTCTTTTCCTTTTTGAAGCAAGGGTTATTATCTGACCGTCTTGTTCAGAAATGTAGATAAGCATTCATTTCATTGACTTTTGATGTATTGTAGATGGCGTGTGTATTCTGTTTTACACATTTACTTTTACAATAGACAGAGCTTAGAACACCGCTGAGAAGCAGAGGATTTACTACACATTGTAAAGCTTCTGTTATCCACCTCAGACTTTCTGCAGTCATGGGTTTCATTAGAAGTTTGATTGATGTGGAATAAAGGTATCCTAATATTAGTTTAGATTAGGAGAACTAAATCCACCTTTTGAGATACTTCAAAGTTAATAGGAAAGAGCACCATCACTGCTTTCCTTTTCTGGTTTAAACAGAAACTACCAGTGACATTTAGCCAGATATTTCAGAGATCATTCCCCTAAGAGTCAACAAGTGAGAGTGTTTATGTAAATGCATATGTCAATATGTATTTCAGACCCATGAACTCAAATTATTTGAGAAAAAATTTTTAACAGGTCCCATCAGCTAGAGTGTAGTCCTGCAACAAAATTTAATTCCTGGGTTTATTTAAATATTTTTACTCCCACTGTCCTCAACTGAGAATGGATTCTTCCTGATGAGAAAAATTCACAGTACTCCAGTTCTTGGCTTGTAGTTGGCAAAAAGGTTGTAGTATAGCAAAAATTTACCCATAGTTCATTATGCTGCTGGAATAAGTCTATTTATTTGACAATTATATGCTTTGGATGCTTCATTTATCTTAAAAGTTTAAAAGATCCAAGGACACTGCCATCAGGATGGACCATTTTCTGCATTTGGTAAGGTTTCATAAAAACGTTTAGATTAGTTATTGCTAGATTTGGCAGATGCAAGAGACACTCCCTAGTGTCAGGGAAATTTGCATCTTTTCTCAACTCTTGTTCTTTCTCTCAAAATTGACAACACTTACTTTAATCTTATATGCTTGAAATTTTGAGTTTATGCATATAAACTAAAGATTCATCAGTCATGGGGAGAAAAACTTTGCTGAAATGAAATACTTATACTGGGGCAAAATTTTTAACAGGTGCGGTGCCATTGAATTTCATAAACAGTGTCAGTTCACAGGAAAATACTTAAACTTAGTGTATCCAAAGAAAATACTGAAAATAGTTGTCTATCTGTCCAGATTTTCAGAGCATAGCAGTGAAACGGAAATTTTCTATATACTTATATATGTATAAGCATTAGTATATAAGAAAACAAATGAATACCAGAAATTATGTCTTTTCATAAGAATTAACATTGTTTAATCAACCACAAAACATACAGACTGTGATCATCATTTTGGAGTTTTTCAACAGCCTACAGTTCTGTTCAGCAGAAATGGAAACCAGGACAGATTGTGCCTAAGTAATTACCTGCAAATAGTGCAAAACTCTATTTCCACCCCTTAACTTGACCTGTTAGGTATCTTTCAATGTATTTAATGTACTTCTAATTAATTATACTTTTTTATGTTTATCTTTTTTTTTGTATTAAATTTGTTTAGATTCAATTTCCATGCTGGTTACAGAATTCTAATGGAATTGAGCTACGGCATTCAATTCTTTTTCTTCTCTTTCCTAAATGTACACATTAGCATTTTGATTTTAACTTCCTTGTTGTCTCTTTTTTTTTTTTTTTCTTTCCCTTCCTTTGATTCACATTGTGAAGTAGTTTGAGAGGACATGAACTGGATTAGTTTTGGATTAAAGGGAACTGGAAGCTGTGTTCCAAGAGTGCACCTAATGGCCTCTAGATTAAAAAAAATAAAATGGAGTCCATAGGACTATATGAATATTAAGCCAAAGTTAACAATCCTGAAACATCTACATATTTTTATGTTCCTCAACATAAACTGTTTTGCTTTATCTTCTTTTCATAGAGTAATAGAATGGTTTCAGTTGGAAAAGACCTTCAAGTTCATTGAGTCCAACATCTACCCAGCTCTACTAGGTCCAACACTAGACCATGTCACCAGGTACAACATCTAAGCTTCTATACGCCTCCAGGGATGGTGACTCAGCCACCTCCCTGGGCAGCCTGTTCTGATATCTGATAACCCGTCCAATAAAGAAATTTTTCCAAATATCCAACCTAAACTTCCACTGACACAACTTCAGACCATTTTCCCTTGTCCTGTCACTAGCTACCAGGGAGAAGAGACCGCCCCCCACCTCACTACAACCACCTTTTAGGTAGTTGTAGGGAGCAATGGGGTCTGCCCTCAGTTTCCTTTTCTCTAGACTAAACAATCCCAGCTCCCTCAGATGCTCCTCATAAGATTTTTCTTCTAAACCATTCACCAGCTTTGTAGCCCTTCTCTGGACACACCTCTTGATGTCCTTCTTGTAGTGAGAGGCCCAAAACTGAACACAGTACTTCAGGTGTGGCTTCACAGGCGCTGAGTACAGGGGAAGGATTACTTTCCAACTCCTGGACACAGTTCCTGATGTAGGCCAGGATGCCATTGTGCTCCTTGGCCACCTGGGCACACTGCTGGCTTATATTCAGATGGCTGTTGATCAACACCCCTAGGTATCTCTCCTCCAGACCGTTCTGGAGCAGCTCCTTTCCAAGCCTATAGCTTTGCATGGGGTTGTTGTGACCTAAGTGCAGGATATGGCACTTGGCCTTGTTGAACCTCATACAATTGCCCTCAGCCCATTGATCTAGCCTGTCCAGGTCCATCTGTAGAGCCTGCATTCCCTCTGTCAGATCAACACTCCTACCAATCAGCAAATGTAATGGGGATGCACTCAACTCCCTCATCCATGTCACTGATGAAGACATTAAACAGAACTGGCCCCAGTACTGAGCCGTGGCGAACACCACTAGTAATCAGCCTCCAGCTGGATTTAACTCCATTTACCACAAGCCTTTGCGCCCAACTGTCCAGACAGTGTTTCACACAGTGAAGCATATGTCCATCCAAGCAAAAAAAAAAAGCTTCCAGCTTTTCTAAGAGAATGCTGTATGAAACAGTGTCAAAGAACTTAGTGAAGTTCAAGTAGACAATGTCCACAGCCTTTCCCCCATCCACTAGGCAGTTCACCTGATCATAGAAGGAGATCAAGTTTAATTAAGCAGGACCTGCCCTTCCTTTACCCATGTTGACTGGGCCTGATCACCTGGTTGTCCTGCATGTGCTGCATGATGGTATTCAAGATGATCTGCTCCACAACCTTCCCTGTCACCAAGGTCAGACTGGCAGGTCTGTAGTTCCCTGGGTCCTCCTTCTTGCAAATGGGTATCACATGCACGAGCCTCCAGTCAGCAGGGACCTCTCAGGTTAGCCAGAAATGCTGATAAATGCTGCAAAGGGGTTTGGTGAGCACTTCTGCCAGCTCCCTCAGCACCCTTAGAGGGATCCCATCTGGCCCCATAGACTTGTGTATATGTAGGTTATGTAGCAGAACAATAGTCGTCTCCTCATGGATTATATGGGCTTCATTGTGCTTTCTGTCCCTGTCTTCCCACTCAGGAGGCTATGTACCCAGAGTACTACTGGTTTTCTTACTGAAGACTGAGGCAAAGAAGGCATACAGTAACCTCAGCCTTTTCCTTGTCCCTGGTCACTGTTTCCCCTTGCATCCAATAAAGGATGGAAATTCTCCTTGATCCTCCTTTTGCTGCTAATGTACTTACAGAAACATTTTTTACTACCTTTAGCAGCACTAGCCAGATAAAGTTCTAGCTGGGCTTAGGCCCTTCTAGTTTTTTGCCAGCACGGCCTCATGGTGACCTTTTAGTCCTCCTGAGTTGCCTACCCCTTCTTCCAAAGACCGTAAACTCTTCTGGTTTTTTTTGAGCGCCAGCCAAACCTCACTATTCAGCCAGGCTGGTCTTTTCCCCCACCAACTCACTTTTTGGCACACAGGGACAGCCCGCTCTTGCGCCTCTAAGATTACCTTTTTGAAGAGTGCCCAGGTTCCCAAGGGACTCTGCCAACCAAGTCCCTAAACAGGCCAAAGTCTGCCCACTGGAAGCCCAAGGTGCAGTTCTATTAACTGCCCTCCTTACTTCTCCAAGAATCGAATTTTTGTCCACGGTCCTTACTGACGTAAGAAACACTTGTTTTTCTTGAAGTGTCTCTAGACTGTAAGTGGTTTTGGACAGATACTTCTGCATGAAATGTGAAATGGGGGCCTCAAGTTTGGTGCTGTAAATTAAAATTACTGCAAAGGGAGAATAATGGCAACAATAATGAAAAAAATTGTAGGTTTGAATATAATTTCTCTTCTTTTAGATCACACCTGATCATAAGGTAAGGACATCCAATTTAGACAATTTCCAATCCAAAATGTTATTAAACATGTAGGCTTGATTAGCAAGTGGCAGGATTAGCATGAAAAAAACAAAATCAATCCTTGATGTTTCATCCACAGAACTGGCTATGAGAGTTTTACAATACAGGAAGAAGGTGTGGAGCAGCAAGTTAAAAAACTGCAAGTGTTTGCCCATTTTAGCACAGGAGTCTTACCGTTTAACAACGCAACAAAGCGTGATGCAGCTGCTGTCTGCAACTTCTGAAAGCAAGCCAAGCTCTGCTTCTGCTCACAGCAAAACTGCGCCAGACAGGCAGGTATCTCCTGGCTGCAAGGCTCACCACCCCTGTTTGACCAATCTAAAACAATTAGTATTGATCCAGTATTGATCAATCGCAACTGTATGTCACCTAACTGCTCGGTCCTGGCAAATCTATAAATTCAGCTATATTTTTTCTCTATAGCACACTTTGTATATCCCAGCTAATAAATTCACTTCCTACTAGACGATTGATATTTTAAAAGTGTCAAAAATAATTTCACAGTCATAATTATAGTACTTTGGCAATGTCAGACTAGCACAACACATGATTTATCCTAAATAGGAGAAGAAATGTACTCAATTGTTGTTTTTACTAAGTCAAATTAGCCAGTAGAAATTCAGGTAAACTGAAGTTAGGCTTTTATAATGACTGCTTAACTGAAGAATCCTGTCAAATTCACTTTTTCTTTTTTTTTTTTTTCTTTTATAAATTTTGACAGACATGCTAATGATCTGGGATTCCACTTTTTTGTGTAAAGGTAGCACAGATGGAATGAACTTCCCTAAGAAGTTGGTTCAACTTTATTTGCTCATGATTAAAGCTTTATTGATAAATAGGTTTGCATTTTCAGTAAGATTCTGATGTTAGTCTACTTTTGAACTTGGTCAAAGGATGATGAAAGTGGCACCAGGTGATGTGACTCCAGTCATGTGCAGCAGGGCATTTACTGGTTTCCAGGTCTTTGCTGTTTCCTGTAACCAAAAGACCCTTGAGACCTTTCTCCCACTCTATCTGCCCACACACACCCCTGCATGCAACTTTACAGACCTCTTTGTGATTTAACACCAAAACCAAATTTTTAAATAAGTGTTTTAGTATAAGTTCACATACAATGGTCATACCATGGAGGACTGACCAGCTGAAGTATGTCGATTATTTACTGGTGTTGATTTTCTTTCTTCTGCTTCATGGTTCAGAGCAACATAGAAGTGCTTGCAACTGTAAGAAAAATTCCTGTTATTTCACTTGTGACAAGCTATGTTTGCTTTAGAGTCATTGATATGTTTAGCCCAAACCTTTCTCTGGTACAGATAAAATAACTAGATTTACATCAGATGAGAACTTGCAGATTGAGCAGTTGCTTTTAGTAATAAAATTACTTACTTACACACCATTGCTTGCAAACTGCTTTTTTTTACATTTTCTTTGAATGCGTCTTTTTTTTTTCTCTCCTCCAAATGTACTTTCAGCAAGGTTCACAAAAGAAATGTAGTGCATAAGATGGAAAACATAATACATTATTAATAAAACTTGAAAGCAACAGCTCAAATGGTAGTCTTTAAGTAAACTGCAAATCCCTCCAATATGTCCTGTGAATTATGTAATCATCCTGAGACAGACGGGGGATACAAATTAGGAGAAGTAGGGAGAGAAAAATCAGCAAAAAGCATTATGAATTGGAAATCTATTCCTTTGTTTCCTTTAGATTTTTTCTCTGCAAAGTAGAAATTATGTTCTCAGCAAATACAGCAAAGAGAGCACAGAGGACTTTAAATTCTCATTTAAGTCATAGTAATGCAAATCAGGAACAATTCTGTGAAGCTCAGTAGAGTAACACTATTGGGAATGCAAAGTAAAACAAGCTTCAAAACTCCGCTCTTGAACTCAGTTGCAACAGCACAGACCAGCAAATGGCAACTACCCTGAATGGAACGTGCATCTGAATCCTTTAGTCTACTTACTGAAATAATGGTAGAGAATAAGTCCTATAAATACAAGCAAAATTGGAGAGATGCTGAAGGGACAACATATAATGTACACTCGTTCCCATTCTTGCTTTTTCTTCCTTCAACAGTATTGCTGAACCTCATGATATTCATCATATTTTTCTATGACATAAATGCACTAGACTTTCTCAGGTAGAAAAAACCCACCGTGTCATTATGGGACCTGTCACTGGAGTTGTTTCTGAGCTCTCAAGAAGCTTCTTGAAAAGAAGGGTAGGGAGAATAAGAAGCTCTGGTGTCTAAAGTAGCTTAGGTACTCAGATGTATTGAGTAAAGTGAGTAAAGCACTTCAGTGGGCAACACAAGACACAGTTTTAGCAATTTGTTGAAAACTGTACATGACTTCGAAGAGCAAAGTTCTGGTTTTCCCATATCTCAGACTGATACTTTAAGACCAATGGATTGTGCTTTGATACACAAATACCCATGTAATTCTGTCAGGATTAGTTCACATCTTGTGCTGCAACACATTTTTTCAGTTCTGACTTTATGATAAGGATGAGAGGAAAAACTGAAGAAATTCTCTCTTCTGCCATTGAAATTCAATTGGCCCCCCCTCCCCCTGAAAACAAACAAACAGAATGAAAAAAGCCACAAATCCAGTAGAAGCTGAACAAAACACAACTCCTAGAAGGTTTAGCTCACAGTGGAACTGTTTTATTTCCTCCATGACTTTCAATATTCCCTCTTTGCTATTCTCTTCAGACAGCAAATAGAAATCCTGAGTAGATAGGAGGCTTTATGATAATTTACAAAACTGTGTGCATGATAAAAAATAACATTAGTTTTTCAGAAACTACCTTCCTTAATTTTGCATTATTCAGAACAGCAATTAATCTGCCCTGACATGCAGAGAATGGCACAATGTCCTGACCGATATACCTTGGATTTATTTAGATAATTCTCACTAGTATATAAGTTTCCTGAAGTGAGGCTAGTAGTTTTCCTTCACTGCAGTTACATATTAACAATATCTAGAAAGCTTTAGAGCAAGTAAAAAGTCTTTTTCCTTTTTTTTAATTTTCAAAACTGAAAATTAGTTAGAGCAAGCACCAATCTGTTGGTGTTCTTTTATATTTGAACATATACATAGCATTTCATTGCCAGTTGAGTTTATATGCAATCACAGTAATTTTATGAAGACATTTCTTGACTCTCTTTCACTGGCATGTATTACTATAGCCATAGCTGGTAGATAATATTTACCTTATCTACTAATTGGTTATATTCTACTAATGTCAGAGCCTGAAATTTCATTTTTCCCATGAAACAAGAATGCACACACATGGCATGAAAGTGGTCCCTAATTACTTTTAATGGTTATTCAAAATAACAGTACTTAGAACTCATATGCAACCTGACAACAACATCTAACATTACATTTCAGCCTCCTCCCACAAAGCATACCAAATTAAAAAACCTGAAGACAATGGTTTGAAACAAGATTAAAAGTGTTATTCAACGCCCCAACCCCCAGCCTTGCTTCTCTGAATCATTTGTTTCTGTAACACAGTGCTAGAACCCTGACTCAAACACCTGGGCAAACATTAGTTAACCCCTTGGCACCAGGCAAATGCTTCACGATTAAATTCAATGTTTGCTAATACTGTTCCAATTAAGCAACAGCAGCCCTTTTTACTGTCTCGGGGCTAACAGTCCACTGGGATCATGAGTACAGATATCCATTAAATAAAGTCTAAAGATTTTATCTGTGTTGATTAAAAAGAAAATATTATAGTAAAATGGTTAACAGGTAAGAGATTAATCTAAAAATTAACTTGCCACTTTCTATCCACCTCACTAAAATTCTTTCTTTCAAGCCAAATAAAGGACATCCTGTATTGCAGCACTGATGTATTTTAATTACATCCTTAGTCACACTTTTAGCAAAATGTAGTGCCTGTGTGCAGGTCTGCCTTGTGAATCAATGGCCACTAAGAATGTCAGCTGTGGGAGATGGATATATAGGGATGAAAGTGAGGATGAGCAGCAGACAAATCCCAGTGTACTCATCCAAGAATCCTCCTAAAGCTCCCAGGCATCAGCTGCACTACTCTTGCTGGCAGGACCAAGGATGCTGTCTGCCACCTGAGTGGGAAGCCAGGTCACCCTCCATGGGGTGGGACATAGTGGGGCGTACAAGACACCTGCAGACTTGGCTGCTTATGGCAAAACAGCTGGTCCGTGTTGGGTCCCCTTGCAGGGCCTGCCTAACATGTGAAGGGCTCCTTAGTGCAGACAGCAATCCAGCCCGTACTCCCTACTCCATACTCTAACTAGCAGCTCTGGCATGAAATGCTTTCCCACCCTTTGACATTTCTGAGATTTTGAAATATGCTTCCTCCTTGGAATAGAAACATCAGTTCTTTTTATAAACCTAGGCTGTGGGTTTTTTCCCTTAAAAACAGCATTGGAAAAGCCTGGAATTTTTACTTTAAAATTTCAAAATATAACATGAAAAACCCAAACCATTTAATTGCTGTTGGTTTTTAATTTTTTTTTCCCAAAATGAAAAATAAACCAAAATGGAACCTTTCAGATATTCAGATTAAGTTTTATAGCATAGCATTGTCTCTGTCTGTAGGCAGATGAGAACAACCAGCATCTTGAGCAAAGCATTCATCCCAGTTTTATACAGTTGGCATAATCTTCTCCTTTAAATGTTTCTGGTTCCACTGTCTGTAAACAGACCTTTGGTGACTAGCTAGGATTAAAAATAAATAAATAAATAAAATTTTAATGAAACCCAACAACTTTTGAAGGTTTCAGAAAAATAATAAAACTAAGGATATTCATTCTGCATTTGTCTTTGATGTCAAATTTTACCTAAAGGGTGAGGTTTTTAATCTGTAATTTAGCCTAAAAGTAGAGAACAAAAACATGAAATGCATTCACTCTAAAGCTAGATATCTAAGAAAAAGAATTGTTTTGTCAGAAAATGCCTCATTCCAAAGTTGCCTGATAACATTTTAAAGGTTTCTTCTTAAGCTCTAGGAAGTCACCTGGAAGAAGAGGCTGAAAGCTTAAAAGCAAGACAGGAGACAGACTGGGGTTTTCTTAATCTGTTTTTACCAAGTGAGAATGAGAAATATTTGCAGAAGTTTTATAAAATAGAGGGAATATTGCTCCCTGAGCTGAGAAGGAACAAAAGGTAAACTACAAGAATTACTATGACTCTGTGTTGGTTTAAGCTTCTTCTCCTTTAGCTATAAGTGAAAGTGTAAAGGCTTAAAATTTTTTTCATAGACTACATGCATGCACATATTGACTATTTTCTCATCTGCTTTTACACTTCATTTGGTTAATGGATATTTTTGGGGGGATATTTGAGTTAAAATATTGACCAAGGCTAATGAGAAAGGCAGCATTAATCCAGGATGCATACTGGGGTAGTAGAGTTGGACTAAGGTATCCGAAGTCTCTGAACATCCAGAGACCCCTCATCGGTCTGAGCAGCTAGATATGGATGAAGGCTCAGAGTCACAACACAGTCTATAGAAAAGAACTTGACTAATTAATTCTACCTTTGAAAAAGACTGTTACCACAATAATATATGTGGGGAAAAAAAAATAGTAAGGACAGAACAAGGCCTGATGTTTTTAAGGATATAGTAGCTATGAGATTAATCTGATCAACTACAATATTGTTCCTAAATAGCTGCTACATTATTTTCAAGTAAGTCTGTCCACTGTTTCAATAACCCACTCTCACCAAAACAACGATGCAGAAAGACAACAATCCAGTTTGACTGTGCCAGGGAAGAAACACCTTGCAGAATCTCAGGATTAGCAGCTTTGTCAAACGCGTGTCTCATGCTTTTTCCTTTTTTTGTCCTTGATAAAGCAAATTTAGGTCAGATCGCCATTGAAATGCAAGTCTGCAATTCTTTTGGAATGAAAGGATGCCTATCAAAAGCTTTGGGAATTCTTAGCATTGCAGCTGGGATCAAACTTGTGGTGAATCTGGATAGAGGTTAGGACAAGAGCCCTCTTTCCTGAGTCCTACACATGGCATGTTTTGCAATGCTCCATAATCTACTGTCGTTGCCTTTTTCTACATGGATTATATTGAAGCCAGCTGAGCTGCCTGTTTATGCCTCCAAAAAAGAGATGATGAGAGGCAATAAATAAAATACTATAAACTACAGCACAACTGTGTGTTGTCTTAGCTAGCGTAGACTGACATTTTTGGAAATTGTTGCACTTCCTGGCACTGTTTGACTCATTAATGATTAAAAGTCTCACCTTCTTGTCATCAGCTTCCCACAAAACTATTCATTATCCTGCTTCTGAATGGCTTAATAAAAGTGGGATTTTAAAAACCTGCCCAAGGTAGGAGGATGAAAATCACAAACTTAATGGACTTTCGATACCTATGTTTCTCTGGAGTAATTATTTTACAGGACCCATTTGTAACTAATTGTTATAAATATTTTATGAAATAAATATTGAGATATTGAAGATATTTTTTTCTTGATCTTTTGAATGATTCTTTAATTTTCTCCAGTAATGAGAATGTATTCAGAACTCATGACTACTGGGAAGACTTGTCCAGTAAATCTTGGTGCTTCTTTCTCATTGTCTGTGATCCATACTGAAGAGTTTGTAAAATTACTTCATCAATACCTGCTGCTTAGGGGAATGAAATATTGTATTAAAAAATGCAGGTTTGAAGTTAAATACTCGCTATTTTGCATAAAACATTAATATGCAGTTTGGCTCAAGCTGGCACATTCTGTTCTGCATATATTATGATATTCTCTTTAGATTTTATTTAAGCACATGCTTTAGTTCTTCTCTTGGAAGTGCAAGGGTACACACTTGTACGAATGAGAAAATAAGACACTGGTAAAGATGAAAGCAGGTTTTAAGTTACCTGTAGACAGAGAAAAAAATAAAGCTATAGAGATCTAAAAGAGTAGTAACAACAGTTTTTAAAAAATCATATTAATAGTAATTCAGGATAAAATTAGAAAATGAGATCTTCTTTTAACTAGTAGAGAACATTTCATTCTGGGTTTTGGTTTTTGTTTTTTTTTTGTGTGTGTGAATGATCATCTGTTACATTTCTTTTGCCAGAATACATACACCATTTACATTTCTAGAAAAAAAGTTTCTTTCCTGAGATAGTTTGTTACTTAGCTTGAGAAATAGGATATTAAAATAGCTATTCAATGTTAGAATGTATAATAAATACTCTCTAAGAAGTTATTTCATTGCTATATAGTCTAAAGGATCTTTGTTTTCCACTTCTTTCTCTCAGATAGACTAAAGAACCTCTTCCAGGGCAGGGTAAAATCTCCCAAAAGATTGCAGTGTGTTAAGGTCAAACTTGGTCCCTTAATTTTTCTTATCAAGTTCTTAAACAAGTGAACTCATACAACAATAGTCAGCTGACAATAAAACCATAGGAAAACCATTCAAAGTAGATCTCTGAAATAGAACAGATATGTTATAAATTATCTTATGGCAAGAGTAGACTAATGGGTGTATTCACTTATAAAGTTTATATACTAAAGTTAAAGGACAGTTATATTTTGTTTGTCCTGGTTTTGGGCGAGATAGTACCCAACACAAACTGCTGTAGTTTGGATTTAGGAAGAGAATAATATTGTTAACACACTGATGGTTTAGTTCATGCTGGGCCGTTTTGCCTAAATAAGTCAAAGACTTTTCAGCTTTCACCTTTGCCAGGTGCATAAGAAGCTAGGAGAGCACAGCCAGGACAGCTAACCCTGGTTGGCCAAAGGGAGTCATGGTCCAGAGGCAAGCTGCAAGTTGTCATTGTTGCTTAGAAATAGATGGGGAATTGTTGGTTTTGTCCAACACTTGTGCATCACTTGTGGTAGCGTTATTATTATTGTTGTTGTTGTCATTATTATTATTACTACTATTATTATTTGCTTCCTTTGTTATCCTATTAAAGTGTCTTCATCTCAACCCATTAAGTTTTGTCCATTCTCGTCCCCGTCCCCTTTGGGAAGGGAGGAGTGAGTGAGAGGCTGCCTGGTGTTCAGCTAGTGGCAGAGGTTAAACCACAATAACGTTCAAGGAACCATGTTTCAAGAAAAGAAAATTTTCTGAACATTTCTGTTTTATTACAATACGATAGTGGAAAAGCTATTGTTTCATCTTTTGAATTACGACTTGTCTGTGATTTCAATTATATATCAAATGCACTGTCTAGAACAAATACTCTGCCCTACTTTCCTCCCTTCAAGTTTTTTCCTGAGCATTTTAGATTTTTCATGAATTTTATAACTAATAATCTCTACTCAAACTACGGAGTCTTTGTCAGTTCTGTGCAGATGATATTTCTCAGTTATTGTAAGCTCAGAGGAAGTCACTGCACAAATCAAAAGTTTCAGAGCACTCACTGACTTTTCATTTACTGTTTGCTATTTTAACTTTGCTCGATCAGTCTTATGATGTATTTGAAAAATTGTCTGTTACTTATACAAAGAAGGTTTAATAGTTCTTTGAATATATGAATGTTTCTACAAATCCTAATTTCCTCCTGAATTAGATTCTCACTTCATAATTCTCTCTTTGATCCATAGGTCTCAGAAGTAGATGTATTTCCTTGCAAGGTGAAATGGGCTGTTTCTTCCTGAACAAATCTTTACTACTATATGTTTTTTTAATTTAAAAGAAACATTTGTTTTATTATATTTTTTGTTGATTTTTAAATCTTAAATATTTTTGGTTGAGTTCCCATATATTCTGCTAAGATTAAAAAAACCCATTTAGAACAAAAATATATATTCTCTAGTTATCAACCATTGTTACTGCCGAAAATTAGTAGTTGTAAATTAAGGTTTTTAACAGCTTTACACTTCCCAGATCCCCATCTAACATGATTTAGAGTGTTAAACCGTGTCATAGTGGATAGCGACACATAAGAGATTCAGCCCTTCATTTCTGTTTTCATCTTCAGATTTTCTTAAAGTGTAACCCTCTGATTAGTGGAACAGCTGCTTCCTTTTTATTTGTATCCTCCTTTAAAGAGATCATACCCTCCTTCAATTTGCAAACAGAAAGTCTTTGCTACAGAACTGCCTTGAATAGCAACAGTGTTATTGAATATTCCCATCTTCACAACATACATTTGCAGTACAAACCTGCTCTTAACTTAGATGTCATTGTCTTCTTGTAGCAATTGTCATAATCCACCTTGGCAGCCTGCAATACATTTCTTATTAAGTCCTGTGCGTGGATATTACAGCTCACTTTTCCCATCCAGCATCCTAAGTACTTCGTATGAAATTACCATAATGTATCCGAGAAGAAAGCCGGGTTACACAATGGGCTGTTTTGTTGCTTTGTTAATGGATTGTTTTCCACAGGCAAACTTTCTCCATATTGAAGAACCCACTTAATTCTTCTGAAAACCACAACCACAAATGCAGATCCACTACCCTCCTGATTTTGGTAGGAAGCCACCACCTTTTGCAAAAATGTGCTCCCCTACTGTTCTGTCTTGTGATTTAATGGTTCTCTGGATGAATGACTGTTGTGTCTGCAGACAAATCCTATTGTTCATGCAAAGTGAGTCTGCCCCAACTGCGTTGGACTCCATGGGTATGTTGTAATTGATCTAAACACACAGAGTCGTTTACTGAATTTGTGGCTCATGCCTAGAACAATAGATCTCAAGCAATAGGTCAGACACAAGAACACTGATTTTTTTGCTTTTGGAGCTGCAAAAATTGCATGGTCTTCAAAATGCCAGTGTGACGCGTACAAATCTCATTGACCTCGGTCTGGTGACTGAATGGAACTAAGCACAACTCATGCAATCCACAAAGACTACATGGGATAGTAATTGAAATAAAGCAGATTTAAATATTAACTGAATAGATCTCAGGGAGATCACATATTTCTTTCTTCTGCTCCATAATTACCAATTTTCTTATCAGGAGAAATGACTGATCCTTAACCTAGAAAAGAAAGCTTCTTAAAGAACCAAGGTGGAAAATTTGAAGCTAGACCAACCAGCTTACTGATTTTAGAGGAAGCACAAAGCTTTTCTTTCAATTAACCAACTTCTCTGTCTTTGATTGCCCAAGTAGTTCTATCATTACTATGACTTGCAATACTGCCAGTGAAGTCAGCAGGAGTTAAGCATGCAAAATCAGTTTTTCTCTAGTGATTAAGAATAATGTATGAATGAAATTACCTCTCCCAATATTTTATGAATCCAAAGACAAATCCAGTACTGCTTATACATTTCAGACTACAGCAAAGTAGCTATCATTTATAATTAGAAATTTGCCTGTAAACTAATATAAACGTTCTACTTACTAGCTATAGTGCATTCTACTTTAAAACAAATGTTGATTTTAGTCAAATATAATGGAAATTATGGAAGCCTAACTGGCCAAAAGGAAAAAAACTACTGCCTAATGGTTTAGATCAAGTGTATTTTTTTCTTTTTTGTTCTTAGCAATGCCAAGCTAATGTTTATAATAAAGTTAATGAGTAAACCAATCAAAATTATTAGCAATCACAGATTCACAGAGTCACAGAATCACAAGGTTGGAAAAGACCTTTAAGATCATCAAGCCCAACCATTCCTGTCCTATGCTAAACTATATCACTAAGTACCAGATCTAAACTTTTTTAAAGCACATCCAGGGATGGTGACTCAACCACCTCTCTGGGCAGCCTCTTCCAGGCCCTGACAACTCACAATTTTTTTCCTAACATCTAATCTGAACATGCCCTGGCACACCTTTGTTCCATTTCCCCTTGTCCTATTACCAGTTACTTGGCTGAACAGACCATCGCCCACCTCTCTACAACTTCCTTTCAGGTCGTTGTAGGTGGTGATAAGGTCTCCCCTCAGTCTTCTCTTCTTCAGGCTAAACATCCCAGCTCCCTCAACCATTCCTCATATGATTTGCCCTCCAGCCCCTTCAACAGCCTAGTTGCCCTTCTCTGGACTCGCTCCAGGACCTTGATGTCCCTCTTATGGTGAGGAGCCCAGAACTGGACACAGTACTTGAGGTGTGGCCTTACCAACGCGGAGCACAGGGGCACAATCACCTCCCTAGACCAACTGGCCACACTATTTCCCCTAGACCAACTGGCCACACTATTTCTGATACAACCCAGGATGCCACTGGCTTTCCTGGCCACCTGGGCACACTGCTGACTCATATCCAGTCTGCAGTCAGCAGTGACCAATTCACCTTAGAAAAACTGCTTCCATGATGGGAAACTGCACTTAAAGCACTAATTTGTCCCTCTCTTCCTTTCCAGGTTCCTAAAAACAAAGTCTAGGAGGTAAACGGATAAACTGTTTACAGTGGCTCACTAAAATCCATTTTTGCACCCTGAAAATACGAAAGATCAAAGGCTGAGGACTCCTCACAAACTGAGGGAGTGTTAAGGCTGTTCTTGCATTGCCCCAGTAAGGTCAAAAAGAAGGAAGTGTCCACAGTCTGTGTTATATGGTCCTGAATCCATTCCCTTTAATTAGCTATTAACGGTGACTTAACCAAGGATGAAATAGCCAACATGCCACCCCACTACTTAGTAAGTACTGCTTGCTATCACTAGATGCATTATGATTCAAAAGGCTGGACTCAGGGTTTTGATCCACAGACAACTGACATCATAGGCAACCTATGAACACAAAGCTCTACCCAAAAGTGAATTACAACCACAAAAATCTGGAATATATTTGGGAAACGAATCCCAAACTTTTTTCAATCTGTCATATTCCATGTGATATAGAGTAAGCGTGCAAAAATGCTGATGTGTGCTTTGAAACCTAAAAGGTTGACACAGGTCCTCTTTGATTTGCTCAGCCAGAGAGTGCATGGAAAATTCCTGCCCTGATGAAGTAGTTTTACCACTGTCTTTGATGGGAGAAAATTTTTGTCCATTACTTCATTGCACTTGTGTATTTGATCTTGCAGTGATGAGATTGCATCATGGGTCTACCCTTATATGGTAATTTTTAGCCATGAGCTCTTACTGAATAGGCATTTTAACGTTCTAGGCTTCTGAAAAATTCCATATTTGCATTTTTAATTTGCTTTATTTTAGGAGCATTGAAATAAATCATTGCTGCTGTCACTGTGGCCATTTATCTGATCCTGCTTCTCTTGGCCCTTTGTCCATGATTCGTTTGCATATGTGACATGTTCATTGTGAAAGGCAGCTGAACAATTATGAGACAAAGGTGTGATGGAAGGTGTACCAGGGTTAAACAATCATCAGCATTTTGCATTTGTTTAAAATACTTACTGGCAGTGGTGCACTTGTATTTCATAGATTCCTGTGAGTAAAAACTCCCCTAATCTGAAAGGGTTACGTTATCAAATTTGAGTGAATCCTGTGACCTCATAGGGTTTTTTTCCAAATATTTTTGAAAATAAATCTTTCTCTTAAGGCTGCTTGTTGCTCACCAGGTGATTGCTGTGTTTCCCCATGCACAATTCTGGTTTATGCTTACTGTAAGCATTAAAAAAATAGGAAGAAAACAATGAATGACATCTATGGCAGCTGAATGTCTATTAATGCCTGATTTATTCTTAAACTTCAAACACATATGATGATCCCTTAGACTGGGACCTCTATGCTTATCAGTGTCTATATGCTTCACCAGATTCTGTTAAGTCTAGGAAATTTGACCAGATGACGGATAAATGAAAACTGACCTCCTTATTTGTGGCACAGGGCCTGAAAGGGTCAAGCAGAAATTCTAGCACTCTGTGGCTGTCGGAGGCAGACGTGCTGGTTTGTTGGACACAAACCTTGGGAGAGTTAAAATAACAAAGAAGAGCTGGTTGATAAGGGATGAAAGAATGTTGGGCAACTAGACATCTTGACACCAGAAGTGCATAACAGGACCTGGTCAGCCTTGAAGGGGAGAACGAAACATGCTTTAAGAAACAAAACCAGAATGTGTGTAAAGGTTGTGTGATTAGGCCTAAGTTGCTTTTTCTAATAATGTTCATAAGTGTTTTTGAACCAATCAGCAAATAGTAAATGTAAGAATGGCTTCTGCACTCCGATGAAACTAAGGCCCACATGGGCTTTGCAAAGTATATAAACTTGTGATTTGCTACAATAAGATGACAACTAGCTTGCATCAAGCTGTGTCCCGTCTCTTAATCGCAGCACTTATTATTATTCAAAATAGTAATAGTGATAATGATGATGATCAGAGAATCACAGAATCGTAGGGGTTGGAAGGGACCTCGAGAGATCATAGGGTCCAACCCCCCCTCCAAAGCAGGCTCCCTATCTCATATTACATAGATAGGCATCCAGACAAGACTTGAATATCTCCAGAGAAGGAGACTCCACCACCTCCCTGGGCAGCTTATTCCAGTGCTCTGTCACTCTCACTGTGTAAAAGTTCTTCCGCATGTTGGTGCGGAACTTCCTGTGCTCCAATTTGCAGCCGTTGCCCCTAGTCCCGTTCCCACAGACCACTGAAAAGGGGCTGTCCAATTCCTCCTGCATCCCATGTCCAAGATATTTATAAACACTAATTAGGTCCCCTCTAAGTCTTCTTTTCTCGAGACTAAACAGTCCCAGTTCACTCAGCCTGTCCAGATGATGATCATTATCTAGGTGTGTAACAGAAACCTTGAGATGCAAAGCCTGCTGAACTGGTAGAATTGAGTTAATTCAACTGAAGGATACTGATCAAACTGTGGAGAGGTTTTTGAATACTAAACACAAAAGGACTAAATATGTCCTTTACTCTCAGATGTACTATTGTTGCTGGAAAATTTCTTTGCTTTTTTAAAGAATAACCTTAAATAACTACCTTCCTGCTATTACTTATGAACAATAGAAAATAGAGGTTTTAAATGTTTCATATGGACTACTAGAACTCTCCATTCAAAGAATTAAAGACTGTTAGCTCATCAATTGAAGGGTAAGATTCAAAATTTCCATTTAACAACTTGTTATCAATACTGAGTTGGTGGATTATTATGACAACAAACAAACCCAACTTTCCCTTTATAAAATACGTGCATGCATTTATTAATAAAACTAGCTAATGCAAATAGCCACGTGGACTACTGCACTGGATATGATTATGGATAGTTGGAAAATAGATTAAAGCACGGAAATTGTAGAAATTTATTTAAAAGGAATTTGTATATATGTGTGCTATAAGGCAAATGGAACTTCCTTGTGGGATTCTGAAGTAGAAACCCCAAGGTCTTACAGAACTCTGGAAGTGAGACCTCTTCGCAGCCAAAAAAAAATCACATGCCTAGCTAAATTCAAGAAGAGGAAGAAAAATATTTTCATTGTTACTTTAGTCTAACTAACCAGTTATTTAATATTTCAAGACGAATAAATAAAAGCCTGTGCAATTTAATTATTGGTTATGTTTCATAACTTCCTCTTCCATTACTTTAGCCTCCTGAAAAAAAGCACTTCTGAGGAGGAAGCTATCAAGCAAACTTGAAGTTGGTCATGGTGAAATATAAAAGTCCAGACTGTTGTACTGATAAAAAGAATTTTTAGTTTTTGAAAGTATGTTGATGAGATGTCCTTGAATTTAATTTATTAAAGCCGACACTTCAGGTTGCTAAATAATTTATAGAAGCATCATTGTAGAATTTTGTATTTGGTGACTTGCTCAATCATTTTTTATTAATACAAAGTTTTTAATGAAATATTCAAAGCTTCACTACAATATACAACTGCTTTTGGAAAAAAAAAAAAATCTATCAATCAATATGTTTGGAATATCTTATAAAAAATCCCCACACATTGTATTGCTAATTCATAGTCACATAAAGAATTTGGAATCTGACCGTATATATATAAATATTTATTCAAAAACTTTCTGGTTTGGTTTGAAAGGAAACCCTGTCCTACTTTTCACCTTTACTACGGAACTCGTCTGAACTAGTCTGTTCTCAGATAGTAAAACTGTCTATGATAAGTGTAAATTCCTATATTCAGTTTTAAGGAAAAGCTTAGGATATAGAAGGGTGCTCTCAATAACACTGAGAGTTACTGATAATATTGAAACCAATTTAAAAATAATTACTTATTTACTAAGATTACCAGGTAGGTATTGAATGTTTGGCTTTTAACCATGTTGATTCACTTTGAACATAAAGTAAATGTTAAATAAAAAAAAAAAATTACAGCTCCAAATCTTAAGGTCATACAGATGCCTGAATTTTCATGTCTAAAACATTCAAAAAGTAAACACGATGGTTGTGTGCTATACATTATTCAACCAACATGCCTGTTGGTTTGGCTCCATATTATAATGATGCTAGTGTGAATTTTCTCAAGAACACTTAACAACAACAAAAAAATCTCTTCTTTTGGTACAGAGGTTTTCTTAGGACTGTAGTTTCCATGGAAACTCCTAGAAATAGCAATTTCATTCCAACCTTTACAAACCCAGTGTGAGCCGTTTCCATCTAGATTTTTTTTTGCTTTAATAAACTCTTACACTGTAATGAGTTAGAACAACAGAAATCATATTTATGTGGATTATTAATAGTTTATTAAAATAACAATTTTTCTACACTGAAATTAAAAAAATAATTCTACCATTGTCCTTTTAATTCCAAAGAATATGAAGTAACATAATTTTAATGAACATTGTTTAAATTAACTGTCATGATAAACAGCTTTGATTGCAAAAGTTTTGTATTGCATTTTAGGTCACATTTTGATAGAATATGAGTCACAGTGAAAAATTATATACCTAAGTCTTAGAGCTATTAAAATAGCTGCAGCTGGGAGGTGTAACTTCATCATGAATGAATGAGATAGTAAAAAAAAAATTATCCTCTGTAAGGAAGCTTCTCAATGAAAATGCTGGTAAACAAGTCTGAGAAAAAAGGAAACAGATGCTAAGTGATAAGAATGTGCCTGCTCTGACAGGGAACACCACCAGTACACTTGTGTGATGGGTTGAATGTGTGTGTCTGTGGGGAAACTTATTCAGCTGTTTCCTTGCTATGCTCAACAGTGAATCAGTTAACCAAGATTTTGCTTTTCTGCTCGGAAATGACACTTTGATTCTGTGTTATAAAGGAAATATCTCTTTTGTTCTCATATGTAAATTCCTCTTTAGGAATTCAAGATGGCTGGGGTGCAGACAGGATTTAGAAAAATAGTATTTCAAGGCTCAGAAAATGTGTATTACAAAAATAACTGAGTGACTGCCAAGGAGGAACTGGTACCAAACTTTGTGGATCTTGGTTAACCTTATGGTCTAGCCAAAAGGCTGTTTAGGACCATTCACAAAGAAGTCCTTCAGAAAACCTACTATCTGGTAGCCACACAGAGTCTTGTGAAGCTGTGTAAACTTGACAACAGCATTCTTACTTGTATCTTAGATTTACCATGAAGCTAAGAGTAAAATGTAATAAGTACTTTCTGACAAAAAATACTATGAACATGCAAAATTTCTTTTTTATACATAAAGTTGTCTTTACCTTGACATGACAAATTTGAAACTGGTATCATTAGTGACTAGAACTGGTCAATACATGTGTGCTGGAGCTGTGAGTGGTCTGTGTTACTAGGATGACCCTTAAAAAAAGCAACTGAGGAAATTCTCTCTCTTTTTTCAGTCTAGAGACTAGAAAGAACATTAACTTCAATGTAGTCTGTGTTATGTCAAATGACAAAATAATTTACCATTGGATAATCTATGTAAATCATGAGGTAGTTAATGAGAGAAGCTATATGAATATTAACCAGACTGATATTACCTTTATCCAGATAGAAAATTGGGTACTGTGTTATGACTGATAGGATTGAACTTGAATGAGATTGGAAGCACCTCCATGGCACATCCATATCTTTTAAGATACAAAGATGTATCCTGAATCTTCATGTAACATATATAATCTTATTACAGAAGACAAGTGCTACAGTGGATTTCCGTTTTCCTGTCTGGATAATGGAAACATAGGACCCTATTTTGATAGAACAGATCAGGTTTGGTTTTTTTTAATAACAGAACATTAACTTTTTTAAATTTTAGCAGCTGCTAATAGCTCATTCAGGAAACTTCATGCACATTTTCCTACACATTATTTTCTGGTTTTGATCCCTCTTAGAAGAACTATTACTAAGAATATTATATTGATGATAAAATTCTGGCAAAACTGGACATTTTTAAGCTCCTTGTATTCATTCTGTGTTCTATTGGCATCATTCAACCAATAGGCAACCTTGTGTAGTTCCAGGCCTGAGGTTGGTGGCCCCGCCTGTGGCAGTTCTATGATCCTTGGGGTCCCTTACAACCCATGACATTCTATGATTCTATGATTCATAGAATCAGCAGTTTCAAAGGCAACATACAAATCAAGAGCAGCTGGCCCTGGAGTTCGTGATTTGTAAATGGGATGTGACTGGAGCATACTGTAATCTCAGAAATGTGTATGTGGTGAGTTTCTGCAAAAAGTCACTACCTGTCAACTGTGAGCACATTTGTAATGGTTTATTTTACATAGAGAACAAGATATCTTTTTGGATGGTGTACATATCTTGTCATTTACGCCTACCTCTGCAACCTGTCCTAGGGATCCTGTCTTGGCAGGGGGGTTGGATCCGATGATCTCTGGAGGTCCCTTCCAACAGCTACAATTCTGTGATTCTGTGATTCCAACCTTCTATGCTGTCTAGTCTTACACCAAGATTAATTTTTAGTCCATGGTTAGGTTTCCTTGTCACAGTGTTAGAAATGAAGCACATGCAGTGGGAACAGTCAGGAGTACAGAAATAGAAGGAAATATTAAGAATTGCTAATGGAAGCACTACAAAGTCAGATACAAACTTTTATTGTTTAAAATTATATAGATGGATTTTTGACTCCCTTATCAATATATTGTCGACTGCAGCTGAGCTTCTATAGAGAACACTATAACTCAAAGATAGTAAAGACCAAGTCAATAAAATTTATTTCCTGCAGTTGTAAAATAAATATTCTAGACTTAGGATACAGCTGCCATCTAACTCCATAGTTATTCTTGAATCTGATGTTTCAATCAATAGAACTCATCTTTTGAGGCTTGGGGATGGAGGAGATCAAGCTATTATAGCTGTGGTATTCTGAAAAAGACTCATTTAATATCTATGATTGCTTCTCTTTTTGTCTTTTACCTCTTCTTGAGCAGTATGATATGCATCTTATAACAGAAACACATCTGCAGTAAATTGAGAGTAGTATCTCTCTTTCAAACACATATGGGTATAATTTGATTAAGATGACCCCAAATTTCAGCCTGCTTTCTTCTCTGATGTTGCCCTGCACAGCTGCAAGTTAGGGCATTTCTTTGTCATTTTTTTATTTGATCAAAGAAAGAACTTTACCTGCAGTTCTGTAATAAAGTTTGAGTCCCTGAGGTACAAATTCAATCTCTTGTGTTAACAAGGCTATGGAGAAAAGACTACAAGGAAAAAAACATCTGTTGGACAGTTTTTGGACAGGGTTCATTTTGGAATGGAGTGTTAACGTCCTCCCTCAGCATTGCTAGTTTTTGTGCTCAAGGCAAAAGACCAGACAGTGAACTTACCTCAGAACTAGAGTAAGGATTAAAACAGCATGAACTTCAAGGTCCGTAGGTGATAAATTCCTTCTCTTGCACCAATATGCAGCACAACCAAGGGTGCTGATCATTCTCCAATCATCTCCCATCAGGAGTTCGAATAAGAGCTGCTTTTAATCTGTTCTCCGCAATGCTATGCATAGCGATATAGAAGTGCTTGCAGAGAAATAAGGTGCCTTAAAGGCATTTGAGGAACAGTGAAGGCAATATTTCCAAGTTCTCTGCACTACTTTTGCCTTCAGCAGTGATTTAATTGCATGAGGGGAGGAATGGAAAATGTGGTAAGGAGACACTTTGGGGCTTGGTGTATTAGACTGGCTCACAACAGACATGCTTTGTAAATATGTTCAAAGTGTGAGAGTCTATGGTGTATGCTTTCTTTCAGAACCAAAACCTAAGCTGTACAAAAAAGTACTTGTGGAGACCTAAAACAAAGGCTTAACCTTATTCAAAAATAACAATTGATTTTTACCTTTCAACTTTTGGGCTGAGAGTAGAATTGATTTGAGTGCATTGTACTCTGAAAATGAAGCTAGTACCAACTGCACAGCCAGAATTTGTCACTGCTGAAAATGTCACTACATGATGTGATAAAAAGTTTTAAAGCTTTGAAATAAGATACATTCTCATATAATTTTTAACAACATACCTCTGAGTCCTGCAAAGAGATCATGACAGGTACAAAACCCTTCAGAAAAAGGCAGCAGATGTTCCTTGCAATAATATATTATTGAATTA
>VZTU01018472.1:12422-43687 GCA_013400835.1 Zapornia atra | reverse complement strand
CCAACTCTCACAGCCTGTCTTCCTAGGAGAGGTTTTTCAGCACCTTCTTCATGACCCTTCTCTGGACTTGCTCCAACTTTTTTTTTAATTTTTTTTTTTTTTAGGGTTTTTTTTTTTTGGTGGTGGGGGTAGGGTTTTTTTGGGGGAGTTAATGGGACAGAAGCTTGTGTTGAGGACTCAACAGATCACAGTGAGAGAGCTGCTCTGCTATGTGTGAAACTCTGACCCAGAATCAGATCCTCTACTAAAGATTTAGTCCACAATCATATGCTACATGACAGGGGAGAGACAGCACTACCTCCATCCACTCCTCTAGTCCCCTGGTCCTGTCTTGTGTGGGGTGGGCAGCTGGATCCATGATCTCACTGAGGCACAAGTGTCCCTGGAGTATCACTATGTCTAGACGGGATTCTGGCTTAGAGGGGTTCAGCCATAATCCCAGAAAAGGTAGCCTCGTGCCTCTGGCTCCTCAGCCAAGCACGTACACAAGGGTTCTGAACCTATGGTTCCTTTCATACTGAGCAGGTGAGCAGGAATACTATTACAACAACAGATCATCAGTAAGGTAAAGTTAAACTGTCTCATGACAGTCTAAAACCAGTTCAAGTTCTGTGTTAGCGGGCAAACAATCCAATGCTTGGTTAATTCTGCTTCACAGTGATAGGAAGAGCCGACATCAAAAGATCAAAAAATGATGTTGCTATGAACTGCTTTTAACTACCATGATGGCTACTGCATGCCAGTTATCCCTATGGTAAGTTTTCTGGCATGTCCTGCTTAAAATGAAAAAGCCAGAAGGATTGTGAGGTCCAGCTTTCATGGTCAGTATTTGTATTGAAAATCAAGATCAAGTGAGCTTTTGCCCTTCTGCTCCATTGGAGGTTTCTGTCCTCTGTGACTTAACTGTGAGACGTGTTAGCTTTCACAGGTATACTGACCCTGCCAAACTCCCCACGTGCTGCTGTCCCCTTGGAGCTTGACGACTGCCTCACTTGGTAAATGAAAAAATGTTAGCTTCTGAATGTTGTTGGATTGTAAACTGAGATATGGGTGGTTGGCTCACAATGGTTGGGTGGTGGCTATCTGTGATGGGTGGATATAGAGATGAACTTTACTACATTTTTCAAGTGTCAAGCCTTCTGTCCTTTTCCAATCATCTTTTGTTTAGGTATTTGAAACTCCTAGGAAAAATTTTCCCTGAATTAATTTCTACATATATCTTTTCCCATCTATTCTGACACAAATGAGTTAAGGCAATTCTAGCTGCAGTAGTCAAATGTTAAGCCAAGTCTCATTTTTCTCATCAGCTTGTTCACTTGGCTATAAGTGTAGTATAAGAATAATCTCTGCACATCAGGAAAAGAAATACAATGATGCGAGTATTACACAAAATGTGAACTGAATAGCAGACTCAATGCAATTTTAGTAATTTTTCTTTTCATTCTCAACTTTTCTATTTTACTCTCTAGCATTTCTGGATAGAAATTCCAAACCATCAATATGAATAGGATGTAACAACAGCCATCTGCAGGTCAGATAAACCCATCATTCAGCACATCAGCAAGTGGACCTAAAATATTTATAGAATTTTTATTCATGAGAGAATGAAACCGTTAATTGGTGATTAACATAAGAAGGTAATAATGAACTCAAATCTGCGTAGTACAGTTTTGTTATTACTCATTTTCTGCAGGCAAGATAAGAAAACAAAATGAAGAAATTAGTTTTCATTTGCCAGAAGAGCTATTTTGTGTAGATTACTGATGAAATGCATTTTGAAATCTGATGCATCTGTACATATCCAGATTCATTTCTCTGATCTCGTGAAATATCACAGACACTTCCCAAAAAGGGAGCTTTATAACAAACAGTAAAATCTATATCAATCACTGTGTATTCATAATAACTCATAGCCCTGATACTCAATTATGGCTAAATATAATTTCTGGCTTGAAACATTTTCCGCATAGCACTCAGCATATTCCCAACTTTAAAATAAGGGGGTTTTTATACTAAAAGTTCAAATATTTTAATGGATTTGAGGCTGTCGTGAAGATGTCTATATAGTCAGCAATTACTGAGTTTAAAAGTATGAAAATAAGTTTGATTCGTGTAAAAGAGACAACTCTGTTTGAAGAAAGGTAATGCTCCTTTAAGTGGTCTTCTTCAGAAAAGGAAAAGATGAAGTGCCATAAAAAATTATATCCATTGCTTTTTCTCTCCTAGTTTAATTTCATTTTAACTTTAAATAAACATTTCTTTACATTTAGCAACACTGAAAAAAGCTGTTCTTACTCATTTTGTATGATTAAAACTACATTAGCAATATAGATGTATTAATTTACAGATACAGATACTAATTGCTTAAATATTGAGTTCAAAACTAGACACTAGTACTGGGAAGGGATAATTGGTTCTTGCCATAGAAAAAAACTATAATAAAGAACTTGAAAGTGCTGTCACATTTCACATAACAAGCAAAATCTCAGAATATTTGAAAAATATTCTGAAAGAAAATGTCTTGGGGCTTTCTTAATGAGAATGAATGTGGTTTGAAAAGATCAAATAATATCCACATATGTCAAATACAGGTTCTAATAACAGTTAGAGATAATGAATAAAATTAAAGTAGGTCATTTTTTAGTCATTTAGGATCCAATAGGAGGCATACCTCTTCATAACTGCTTGTTAAAATATAATTAGAAACATTTGCTGTATTTACAAAAATATCAATATCAAAGATTTAAAAAATTAAATTGAGTTATTTTTCTATTCTTTAATTTTCTGGTTTTGTTTTATTAACATCTGAGTAGTAAATAGCCAGCAAATATGATAATATTGTAATGACTGGCATTGCACAGTCATAATCATAAATAACTTGACAATTCTAATCTGATAGGAACCTTTCCTGAATATGATAGCTTTTAGAAATTCGCAGTTGTCTATGCATATATGGACCTGAACTTACAAAATTGTATAAAGAATGAAAACTCCAGATCGTAGCATTTTTAGACACCAAGGTAATGTGTCAATTTTAGATGATAATAACAGATTTTTACTGAAAATGGATAGAAAGTCTTAAAGGAGGAGGAAAAAAATAAAGAGGAAGAGTTTGATATAGAAGTGGTTATAGGACAGTTTTTTCAGTTGAGTTTCATTTAATGCAGACGCTCAGCACTTTTCTGCATTGGGCTAAATTTACCAAGCATACACTAATCATTCCTCCTTAACATTGATGCTTAGAAATACAATGCTTGTCAAGATGTTTGTTTCAGAAATGGATTATGCAGTCACCACTAGATCCTGGTTTACTACTGAGAGAAGTGATAGGTAGAGCTGGTTGGTGTTTGAATGGCTGAATCATTTCCTGATTCAAAATGCTGATTTATGAAATCAAGTGAATTTTGAAACATCTCCACATTGATTATTTTTTTTAAAGCTTTGTCATTTTGTCATTTTGAAATTTTCAATGTCTAGGAAAACGTTAATCTAGACAACAGTAAAAGAACAGATGAAAATAGAACATGCTGAAAAATTATTAAAGAACTGTAAGAAAGAACGAGACCATTTGTGAGAACACAAATGGGATAGAAGGAGTCAAGAAACAAAAGCAATATAGTTTTAACAGTAAGCTTTAGTAAATGTCTTAAGGCTTAGGGAAACCTCGAGGCCAGCAGGCTCAAGGGATACCTTCTGAATGAAACAAGAGTGGTAACCTACTTACCACAGGATGGGGGAAGAGATTGTTAGCTATTGATGTATTCTTCTGACATCATCTTGGAGCCAACATGACATCAGGTGAGTTGTCATGTTGAATGGTCATTTTAAAAATGTCCCATATGTTGTTTCACCACTGCCTTCTCAATCCTCAACACTGCTCTGCATCAGAGTGCAAACCACACTGACATGGGTAGAAAAGGAACCCTTGGATAACTCACTGAGTTTATCACATAAAAATAATAGTTGACATAATAACAATAAAAATTATAAAATTTGGTACTATTGTATTACTTGCTCTATGACATTTCTAAGGTATGGCCTCTTAACTGAATAATTAAAAATCGTGTTTATATTTTTGTCACCTTGAACCTCAGTCAGTGGCGTTGAGAAAGGTGTTCTTAACCCAATTATATGACTCATGTCTCTAACGGTGCCACCTCCCTTTGCATCTTCCTCTCTTTTCCTCTTCTTTACTGCAATAAGTGAAAACTCCTTATCTCCCTTCTAGAAGCTCTTCAGGATCTATTCATACCACTTCATTGATAACCTTGTACAAAAACTGTTACTGAATGCACTGGTACTCTGCTTTTATGGGGAGATTTAATACATAAATAACTTCAGGGTAGGCCACCACTACTGAATTTATTTCTGCATTTTCCCTCTTTCTTGGCTGGTTTTTGATTTTTTTATTTATGTATTTTTAGGTGGGCTTTTTTTTTTTTTGTCTAATAATTCTTAATATGTCTACCCTGTGGATTTCTTTTCTTTGCCTTTTCTCAACTCTTCCTGCATTACTTTTTCCTACAATACTTTCTTCTGATGTTCTTCCTTGGCTTCCTTACCAAGTATATTTTTAAAGTTGTTATTTATTTGTTGCTGTTTGGCAAAATCCAGTTCTTGCAAAATCTCTCTGGGTGTTTTTTACAAAACAATTGATTTTTTTTAAGCTCCACAAAGATCAAGAGTGGCTGCCAGTTGCAATGTGTTTCTCTCACTGCAGCAGCTCCTCCTTTGAAATGGCTGGCTGAGTACGATATAACTCAAGTCAGAAGCAGGAGCAAATTATTTCCTTCCGCTTGCTGCTTTGACTAAGTACTTGGCAAGCATGAAGAGATCCTGCCAAAGAACCAACTCATCAGCTAGGTCCTTTTTTTCCTCTCTTTCCCTCTTTTTTTTCTCTCCCTGTTTCCTCCTGACAAGTACACTTTGTGGATGGTCAGATATTCTGAGCAACGTCACGGTGGCTCAGTAATGCTTCCTAAGAAGATACCAGGAGAGATGTTAAAAAAATCACCTTTTTCCCCTTTCAGTGTTTAAAGTCTCCACTGTGTGACATTGCATTTTATGAAATCCTTATGGATGGCATAGAATACACAAGGAAACCTCTTGCTCCTGTTGAAGTCAGTGGTTCCTGAAAAGCAAAGATGGCTTTTTGCACAGAAACAAAATCCCTGCTATTATCTAAAGCAATTTGTGAATTTTTCCCATCATTGGTTCTTGTGATCCTAATTATTTTCAATTGAAGGTCAGAGCAAAGCCTTTAGAACAAAGGAAAAAAGAAAGCCCTTCAGTGTGATTTCGGTAAAGAAAGTAAATTTCTGTTAAAGTAAGGGTGGTTGACAACTTGGTTACTGTTAGCCCCATGTCTCAGTCTTATCTTTAAAGAGAAGCCTTGAGGATGGTTGAACCTCAAGGTGTGCATTGTTTTTGTAGAGTATTATGGCACTGTAATGCCCCTATTCATATGTATCTTAAACATTTTTGTGCTGAGTATTGATAAGGTGAAGCCTGAAGTTGAGTAATGCCTGTCTGCTCTTCATGTAAGGATTAGTAAGGCTTTCATTTATTTGTTTATGAAACCTGGTAAGAGTATAGAGCACAATGGCATATGGCTAAACGTTAACATGTTCTTGCATGGGTTTTCTATTCCACATTGACAGGAATGCAGGTTGTCAGTGACTGGACTAGCTGTTTTACACAGGCGTACCTGTGCAAACCGCAGCTGTAATTTGACATGTTATAATTCCAATATAGATGTGCACACAGTATCAGGTCAACAACAACCTAGTCTAAAATCTCCCATGGTAGAATAGGGTTTTTTGATTTTGTTCATTGTTTTGTTTGGGTAGGGTGTGTGTTTGGTTTGTCTTTCTTTAATTCCAGGTAATCAAAATTTCTTTCAAAATAGTCACTTATTTTCTAACAAGCTGACCACAAGCTGCTGATGCTGTATCATCAAAAGTGACCCAGCTCTCCCAAGAATAAGCATTCTTCTTCAAGTTTTAGACTTCTATTACAGGGAGTTATCAACTAAATAGACAGTAGGTAAGTTTTACTTATCCTATAACTACACGAGGAACAATACAAATGACAAACTGCCAACCACATCTTTTTACCAGTTCACAAATCATTGCATTTTGCACCACCCTTCTCTGGGCTGTACAGTAGAACGTTCATTTTATAATTGACACTTTGTTTATTTACTCTTTCTCAAGCAGCGTAAACTGTTCTTAAAGTCAGGTCCTCTTAATGACACAGAACCTTCTACACCCTTCTTTTGCTAATATATTCTTCAAGGGAAGACTTGCGTGTTTGAAGATTACTCTCAGACATAATGAAGAAACGACAGAAAGCTTGTTGGCCTAGAAAAGAGCCATTCACATCCATTCATTTATGCATATCCCACTCACATGCTGGTAGTGTTTTGTGACATGTATTTCTATCCCCTTATCCATGCAGTTATCAGGCACCATATGTAAGGCAGGCATTAAAGCAAGAACATCACACGTGACACCTAGTTAGTTGGTTAGAGACAGACAAAGTCGTTTCTTCTTATCTCAGCAGGAAGCCACACTACTTTGAGCCCAAAGCTTCTTGGTTCAATTTCTTGCTGGAATTGATTCCTTATAAATATGAATTACTCTTCATTTGATCTTTTCTCATTTGTGGGCAGGGCAGCAGTGCCCCACAGATCTGTATGTGGAGGGTCCACATAGGTTTTCTATGTTTTCTCTGTGGAAAGCAAGAAATAGGGATTCGATGCTCCTCTATGTGAGACTTTGGAGGGTGCACTTTATTTGATGCAGCCCCATTGGAAGGGAGGCTTAAAAGCTTAGAGGAGCAAAGGGACAAACATGGCAGATATACATTAAACCCCTTTTCATCCTGTAGAAATTCATCTCAGACCCCAGGGAAAATCTATCTTTAAATGGTGGATCTCTGTGACTTGAGTTAGGCTCCTGTTCTGTGAATCATCACCACACTGTCATTCCCCAGGTATGCAGGATTAGAGAGGAGGTAAACAGAGCTTTAAAACTGATCAAATTTGTGAAAGTGTAAGATAGATCCTAGATTTTCTTTTTCAGGGACAGATGAAACAATTATCTGCTCATTCCTGTAGAAGGAATCAACCCATTATCTTCTCAGTCACCTTGTGTGGGTTTAAGAATAAGAAAGACTGACCCAGCCCTTGGTCATCATTTTGTTTTGTAAGAAATTGATTTACATCTTTGAAATTTATTTTTGTTCTGGATAGAATGTATGTTTGAGTACACATGTTAAATTATTCTTGGTGTCTCAGTGATGTGTCACTGAAGTGTTCATATACATCTTATAAATGTAATTCCTTCTAGTGTTTAAGATACTGCAATATCACAGACTGGCTGAGGTTAGAAGGCTGGCTCCAGACTCTGTTCAGTTGAGTTTTGAGTATATCCAGGGATGGAGGGTCGCTAGCCTCTCTAGCCTTTTTGGAAACTTCTTCCAGTGTCCAATGATACCCACAGTTTTTTCTTATGTTTAAATGGAATTTTTTGTAGTTCTGTTTGTGCCCATTAACTCTTGGCTTGTCACTGGGTAGTACAGAGAAGTCTGTGGCTCTATCTTCTTTATTTTCCTTGCCCCATTTATTTATATGCATCTGCTTGTTTTCCTGTGCACTAGGATGGATATTTCTTGAACTTGCAGAAGGTGACCTTTTAAAATCAAACTGCTCTCACAGACCTCTGTTTTCTCCATGTCCATATCACAAATGATTCGTCCAATCAGGTTCCTTAACAGTGCAAAGTTTGCCCTCCTGAATTCCAGCACTGTGATCTGTTTGGCCCTGCTCCTACTCCTTTCACAGTCCTGAATTCTACCTTCAAAAAGCCCCTGCTACCCAGGATACCCTTGATCTTCACATTGCTGATCAGTTCATTGTTTTTCAGTATGAGATTCGGCAGCATCTCCCTTTGTTGGTTTCTCGGTCACCAATGCCTAGAACTTATCACTATACTCCAGAAACCTCTTGAATTGCTTGTACACTGTTAAGGGCTATTCCAGAAGATTGCATGATGGTTCGAGGTCTTCATGAAGACCAGGGCCAACCCTGCAGTTGGAAGGCTTCTTCCAGTTGTCTGAGGAAGGCCTCATTTGCTTCTTTTACTTGATCACATGATCTGTAGCAGACTTTCACACCAGTGTTGCCTGTTTGGTATGCCTCTATTCCTGACCAGTAAGCTCTCAGATGGCTCATCATCCCAGTATGTCTTTGTGCTCCCAATCTGCAGGAGCCCTGCATCTGTGTGCTTGGAAATCCATCCAGCCATGCTGATCCCCCAGAAAAAAAAAAATCCATAATGCTATCCTATCAACATATCTTTATGCACCTCTTTCAGTCCTGATCTGCTTATTATAAGGTCTCCCATATCTCTATCACCCTGCACCATTTTCATGTGGAAGTCCACTACTTCCTCATCTGGTTATGAGTTGTCAACTCCCCACCATCATTCCAACTTTAATTCTCTCCTTACCAGGTTGACCAAACTTTTGGCAAAGATGCTTTTTACCTACATGGTCAGGTCTCAGTATTTATTTGTAAGAAAAATAGTGTTAATGTCAACAATACCATCAATTTGGCTGAGTCTACATGTGCATTGTCTTACCAGAGGGACTAGAATATTAGCCTAATTATTCTAGCATAATTTTCTCCAAAATTTCCACACTTCCAAAATGTCCACAGTTGCCTTATGACTCCATTGCCATTTGGTAACCATTTGTGATCATGCAAACATATTTGTGACCATGAAATGCAAATTATTTTTAAATAGTATATGACATTAATCAGTGCAGGAAGACTCCATTATATAAGCAATTATGATATTAACTGTGAGCTATTAAATTATGCTGCATCTTACTGTCCTTTGTGCAAAAGCTAAAGCATCTTTTTTCACTCCTTTCTGGGTTTGTTTTTTTTTTCTGCCCCATATTTTGGCCAGCATTTCTATGTTTTTTTCACAGTTCTGATATCTGGACTATGTATGATCTATCGCTGAGTGTATAGTGAGAGTCAAGTTTGCCAACACGGTCACTCAATTATCTGTCATTGCTCCATAATGTGCTTTGAGGTACCTTCACTATGAAAGGTGACGGCTCCAAATAATTTTTTTTCTATTCTGTATGGTCCCCAAGCTATGCCAATACATATTCAGTGTTTTGTGTGATGGGAAGAAAATGGGAGGGGGAAGAGGACACAATCCATTCTTAACTGTATTACACTAGCCTTTCTTTCTTCACTACACAATTCTTTTCTGATGTTTGACATTCGCTCTTGAAATTGTTTCAGTAGAGTTATAACTCTGTAATGAAACATGGCAAGGAACTCCTTTTAAGTAACAAGACTTAAAGGACTGCTATGAAAAGAGCAGATTCTTTTTTCTTGAGCTAGAGCTAAAAGCCATAATTTAAATTTGTTTTCACGCATGACGTATTTATTGGACTACTAGAACTTTTCAAATGTGATGTTGAGTAGTCCTTTTTACTATTCCAGTATACTGCTGAGGTCTGGAAGAAAGCACCCCGGTCAGAAGGCCAATGCCACATGAATAGCTTCAGACTTCATACTATTCTCTCAGTGCTTTAGATCTCTAGAATCATCTTTTTGTGGTATATTAAAGTGGAATTACATTCATTTTCTATAAGTTTTAAGTCTGCTGAAGGTTCTTTACAGGTGTTTTGTGGGTGCTGGGACAGATGTTCTGCCAGCCTTTCTGATCAATATCCTTTGGTTGCATACACATGTAAGAAGAACAGGAGATCTCTTATACTCCATAAAAGAATATACAACCATAAAGAAGACCTTATTTTTGCATGCAATTTGATTTATGAGAAGCTATTTAAAACATTTTGATAAATTAAATGAAGAGTAGCTAAATTCAACTATGAGGCTGCTTCGCTATCTCAAAATATGGATGAATAAGTGAACTTCAGTAAATAACAGGTCCCTCCTGAGGATGAAACTTGGCTGGAAAACTCTCAAGATCTGGCATAATATTTTGGCATTAATGTTTCTGGCAAGGCTGGAATTAGGATACACAGAATGCAGTGAACTTCAAAAATAAGAAGTAACTCTTTCAAATAAGTTACTTTCTGCAAATCAGAGCTCATTAAAGGCAGGAGTAAGCTACAAAGTCAGAACATGATGTGGCTTCAGTCACCTCAGTGTCTAAATCACAAGATTTTGATTAATTCATGGTGGCGTGAAGAGTTGTACGTAAGTTTGGACATTGTGTTCTGTGCTGCAACTTTACTTGAATCAAGAGTTGAACTATGATGTGGCTCAACATTTGGTTCCACATAAAAATATTTAATACATGCCTGATTTTTCTTTGTCTAGTTCTTTCATCCCTACTTGAAACTGGTCGCTATTATTTCTGTCCTATGACTGTAGGAAACTTGTGCTGCTTCTTGTGGGTTACCTCATGGATATTGCATTAGAAAAAAAGCAGACATCTATCTTGAGTTCCATTAATTGTAAGCTAAATGGATGACTGCATGCCTTCAGTATTCTGTTTTTAATGTTGTCATGGGTGTCATCTCTGTTTCCAGCTTTTTGGTTTTATTGCAGTTTTATTTTCTGTAATTTTCTTGAAATGCAGAAGATGGAGTTATGCTGTGATGAATGAGTTGGGGAGCCTATATCTCAGACACTAGTTTGTTCAAAGATTGACCATTGAATGTAAAGTATGCAAAGGCTAAGATTTTTTTTTATATGATCCATTGTTGAATGTGCAGTGATTCATTTTGCTTTTCTAAGTATGCTATCTTTGCTGTAGTTCTAACATTTGTCACATTTTTCCATTAATAAGTAACCAGAAGGACAAAAGCATGAGCAGTCTTTCCAAAGTTCAGTATAAAATAAATTAATATATAAGTAATATCTTCTTGACATAATAAAACACACACCTGACAGTATGCCACATAAATTAGCAGTGTCTAAGATAGTTTCTGCAAAATGATAGCCCACAGAAAGCTTTCCCAAAAGGTGATATTGAGAGCTCAATGGGAATTTCATGAGAATTTGGGAATATCCGTCTCTCGTTTCAGGTTATTTTATTCATAGTTCTGTCTGCGATAAGACATGTGCCTATATTTATAGGGACATCATATTTAAACCTGTGCAGGTAGTGTTGCAAGTCTCGGATCAGCAAAGTAGGTAAACATTTACTTTATGATGTCCCTCTTTGGCAAAGTTATAAACATATGATAAAAGTTAATCACATGTTTATATTCTTTACTGAACGCACGGCACTGTAGTCTGGGCTATTAAACAGATGTATGGCCATATTGTTATGTGGCCCATAGGCTGTGAGGTTCACGGCCAAGTTGCTCAAGGAATTCATGATCTTGAAATACTGCAACATACTGGAATCTGCAGGATTTAAAATAAATTAAAGAAAATGAAGAATTTGTGTGTTTTATCCTACCACAGCAAAGCTTCCTTACTGCTGATTCCACTGTGAAGACCAGGAGGGTATTGGTTATTCAGGCAATGATATCGGTGGATTAAAAGCAAGCCAGGTTGGTAGAGATCCAGGGTAAGAGTGCTAGCTGAGAAAAAATGAAAAGGTAAGCACATATGGCTGAACAGCTGCTTTCAAATTTATAAAATATCTTCTTTAATCCCTGCAGCTTTCTTGGCTTTTTCCTCTTAATTCTGTTTCTTTACAGGAAGCACAGTGAAAATCATTCCATTTTTTTATTGTAATTTTCCCCAAATATTAAATCACTTCCATTTCAAGTTTATAGTTTTGGCTTTCACCAGAATACCCCAAATGCAGAAGTAAATACATCTAGAGGAGTTAAACGGAGTTTCAAATCGTAACATGGAGAGTGAGTGAAGAAGAAGAATTCTTCTATAGTAAAACAGATTATTTATTCCTGTATGGTGGTGTGAATTTTTTTCTTACTGCTTTTGCTGCAGCAAACTTCAAACTGAATTTATATGCATGATTTTATACATAGTCCAAATCAGGGATGTTTTCCAGCCTCAGTTTTAAGATAATGTTTTTTAACAACACTAACCTTTTCTATTTTGCGTTGAAATTCTCAAAGCACACTTAAGATATCAATTTATTAAATGTAATAATATACCAAAAGGTAGAGGAAAAATATTCACATTTTCAACCACAAAATACAGAAATTGCTACAATGCCTATACAATACAAGGAATGTAGGACAACAGAGATTGAAACAAGGGAAGTGGCTCCTTTCTGCCATTGGCTTAACTCACTGAAACATACTTTTATGTATTTCAGATTTCACAGGAAATGAAATAATCCCTCATACTATGGATTGGTCTATAAGAACTGTCCACAATAAAAGTTTACAACACCATTGTATATCTCCACAATAGAACTTTATTTTTGCTCTAGTATAATTTTTTGGTAACTTCTAGTGTTTTCATTTTTATTTTGATTCTTATTAGCTGTGGGGACAGGAAGTCAAATGAAAGTTTTAAAGTTTTTTCTAAGAAAAAGTTCAGTTTAAAAAATTCAGGTTTTCCGTAAATGAATTGTTTTCAGATGACATTTTAACGAACAATGAATCTTTCAGGGTTTGACTCTCAAATTCTTTTTTTTATTCCTTCAGCCAAATTGATGACCTCAAGAAAAGCCCCAGATTTTTCCTTTTCAAATTTAATTGTCAGTGTTCTTGGTTACTGAGTTGGCTTTTAATATTCCTTTGTTTTGCTGCCTTTTGAAAAGAAACAAAACTGAAAATGTTACCCAAAACTCAGCCTTTGGTATAAAAAAATTCTCTGTGTCCAGGCATAGGTGCTAGTATGGGTATGGGAAGCAGTAAAGTGTCATCACGATGCAATTTAACTTGGCCTTCCTGTGCTTAGGTTTATAGAATCATTGATTTGAGCCTACTACGAGTGCTTTTTCTCAGTCTAGCACTGTGCCACCTGGACATAGATTTAGATTCATGGATCCCATTTTTTAAGGTTGTTTAGATGTTTGTGGCCAGATTTTTTCAAATCTTTCCCGGAAGTACCTGATAAAACAGATAGGTACCCTCTGAGACTCTGATTGATTCCATTCCTCCTTAAAGAAATCAGTTATGGATTGTAACTGATGTTAATGAGAGAGAAATTTCAGCTAGCTGGAATTTCTTCTAGGCCCCTTAAATATCATTAATACCTTGATTCTTGGACCTAGAATGCTTAAAGCACTTCAGGGTGAGCAGTCCTGTCATTGTTTAAGAGGCATTTGGACAATGCCCTTAATAACATGCTTTTGGATATGATTATTCCCAAAGGGATCAAGAAGTTGGACTAGATGATCATTGAAGGTCCCTTCTAAAGGAAAAGATTATTCTATAGTTATTAATAATTAATATTATTATGACCAAATTGTTATTGCAAATATTTTTTTATTTAAGAAAATACCATCATAATGTAGTGTGAGAGTAATTGGTAGATTTAGATACAAACAAGTACAAATAATTTCCAGGTTTATTTCATTTTATGTAGTAGGATTTTATATGTGTTTCACTGTAGGAGGAGTGAATAATCTTAGTTTGACAGTACAGGTATATTTTGCAGAGAGGAAAAAAACCTTCAGAGTTATGGCCATGTCTGCACTTGGCGGATCAGTAGATCTGTATTTTTCTCTTTTCTTTCAGCACATGGGAGTTTAATAGCTTACCTTTAGAACAGAAGTTTAGACCTGGTCTTTAAAGACCTATGTCCTATTCCAGAGGAGACCTCTATCATTATTCCAACTACGCTGACAACACAGAACGCACTGTCAAAGTCCTCTAGGTAATACCCTTATTACATGTGTCATTAGAGGATGTTTGCCATATCTGCTTTAACACTGCAGACATTTTAAGTAGGTTATTCCATCACTTTGCCATTTTGATTATGACAACAAAATGACACCATATTGAAATGGATTTTGGAAAGAAAGGCTAACTGTCCAAAGAGGTCCATGCTCACTCTAATTAAAATTGGCTTAGGTGGCACAACCTTCATAATTCAGACTATGACTATGAAGGATATGCATGTTGAAAGCGCTCTTTGCTCATTAGTGCTATTTCTGTCAGACACTGCTACCTGCTCTTTTCTTAATGAATGCTAAGCCATCTCTTTAGAAGATTGTGCTGCTTCCCTGAACTGAGGGAACTGTCTTATTTCCTCCTAAGTTCGTTGAGAGTAAAATCAGGGAGTCACCTCTTTGACATTTCCCAACCTCTGTACTTATTTATCTCTTTGAGACCCTGCGCTCCAGAGATATCACTGTCTTAATTAAGAAGAAGGATGTGACCATGGTAAATTGACTGATTCCATTGATTAAGGACTAGCTGTACAAGTAACATTGATTTTAACAGTGGGTCTACATAAATGTAATTGTTCGAACATGGGGCTGCATAATTATGGTGATGTACGAGAATAGTTGGTTTGTCCTTTTCAACCTTCACTAACATTCTTTTGCATGGTAATGTACCTCGTTCAATTAGCAGAAATCTTAAATGTTACAAAATGTCTTTTGTGAAGGCACACAGTAATCATTATAGTCTAATTTAATCTAACAGCATCAGACAGATACATCTCTTTCCTTTCCTTTCTTTGTTTCTAGAATTTTCTCCCCTAGCCCCCTTTTTTTTAATGCTTAGGAGCACTCAAACACACATAAATGAAAACCCCAAATGTGAAAAAGTGCCTTCCTCACTCTACCCAATTTGTAAAGTGTAAGATTTTGATCAACAAGCCACAGAGCTAATTCATTATTATGGACAATTTGCTGCTTTCCCCGTTTCAGATGCCTTCGGAGTGTGCTGAACATATTCTGCATCTACTCTGCAGCTACCTCAACTCTACCTCTGGTGGAAAATTTTTCCCCAAATGTGGTAACATCTTCTGTCTTTTTCAGAATTAACCATCCAACTATGTCACATCTCCATGCTCCTCTAAAAGCAGTGTATGTTTGACTCCACATCTCTGGAATCCCTTTTAGGGAGGAATTCATAAGGCTTTAATGCATGCCTTGCTTTTTGTGGGAGTGAACAGAATCTGGAGAGCCAGAAATTTAAGGAAGGAAGTTGTAGAAAGCAGCACAGGAGCTGAAGTTTTAATTGCTACAATAAATATATGGGCTGCTTTCAGAGTATAGAACTTATGCTACCAGTTCATTACTATTTTTTACAGTATATTCTCCAGACTGAGCAGAGCTCCATGGGGCATTACATTGTTAAGTCTTTTGGGCAAGAACTGTCTCTTGGCACTGTGTTTATATGACTGGTGAGTAACTCTTGGTAAGAAGTAATAACTTAGTTTTGTAGGGTTGTTTATTTGCTAAAAAAATGTGATTTTTGTGGCACCAAAAGTTACTTTGAAATCTGAGTTAAAGAGCTGAATCACTGGGTCCCCTTCTCCTTCAGTGTTTTAATGTCTGTTCTCAGTAAGCATGAAACCGGGCACTTTGGCATTCCCAAATTGGTTTGAGTTTACCATTTTGTTGCTGCTTATAACTAGAAGATACAGATATGCTCGTAACTTTGGTTCAATAATGTAGTCTGATACAGGAGATCCTTGTAGAGTGAGGGACACACTCTTGCCAGTGTTGAATAAAGGTCTTGAACATTAATATACCAACCCTAGGATGGGCACTCTAGAAATTTTTCCAAATAGAGAAATGGCTCCATGGCTCCAGAGGCTGCCAGGCTAAACTGAATAAGTAACTCAGATTAGCATATGCAGATTCAATGGGAATTATAGTGTATCCCAGACCACAGGTTCAGTTTAGCCTCATTGCTCCTGTTCAAGCGAGACGGGAGTGAAGCCCAGGTGCAGGACCCTGCCAGCCAAGGGGTGCCAAACAGGTGTTGCTTTCTACCTTTCGCTTTACTGCACACGCTAAATACTGAAGCATTTTTCTATCCATCACTCCATAGCCCAAGAAGTCAGGTGCCCCACCAAAGAATATACACATGAAGAGAGCCTCTCCCAAGTTAAAAATGTGTCCAGCCTGTCACAAAATCATTCTTGTTGACATGTATTTTTCCAGTTGATCACCGCATAAGTTGTCTCACACAGTCGTATACCAAAACTTGCTATCACGCTGAACATTTAAGATAATTTTTGTGGTCATTTTATGACAGATGCCCTTGAAAAGTTTCATTTACCTTTTTTGCCCTACTACAAAATGCATCAATATTTATTCCCTTATAGCTGCAGTAGGAAACGCTTTGGATAATCAGTCTCCTCCATACTATCAAAAAATGGGCAAAAACTGTCCTTAATGTACGTGTGCATGAGTACATGATATATCTAAATGAGAATGAAAGCCCTCCAGCAATCAGGTATGCACACAAGTTAAGAGAAGTGACACCAATACACACACTTCAGCACATATACATGCATACGCACAAAAAATCATATCCTGGATTTAAAAGGCTTCAAGATTAAAGGCCCAAGGGGCTTAAAACTTAAAGAAATATTTCTTCCACCTAATTGCATATTCATGAGCAAGTATTTTGGCAAGCAGGCTGAGCAAAATAGCTTACAGAATTATGGAAGGAAGATTATTGTTGATTCCTGTGTGCCACAACAGTGCTTTCACAGAGAGAAAAGAAAATGTAAATAATCCTCCCAATGACTGCACTGACACCAGGTGACTCCAGGGGCCCTATCCAAACTGGATCTTGTTACGTATTTCTGATCCAGGTAAGCTGCAAAACACGGAAGAAGGGTATCCAAAAGGCCAGTCCCTTCCGGATGCAGGTTAAAAGGTAAAAAAGAAAACGCCCTGAACAACTTCTGGGTCGTGGTTTTTGTTTGGCCCAGACCTAAAGGTCCCACCAGACCTCAGGGTTTCTGTAAGGTTCTTGTGTATTCCACCAAATTTGCTCTCAATTACTGTGCAAGAAGAGTTGACAGAGGTCAATTTTAATCTCCAGGATTTATTTTTTTTTTAAATGATCAACCACCTCTGCTGTGCTGGTTTCTGTCTTTTGGTGGTTTTGTTTGTTCTCATCATCTATTTTGCCAAGGTTCTATCATGTCTGCAAATCTTTCAGGGTAGAAAAATGTTTTTCCCTGTACCACTTGGACAAGTTCCATGAATGGATGTGATACTAGTGCTTTCTATCTGTGACTAGCAAAAAGGTTCAAGAAATGTTAGTGATAAAACTGAGCAATGTTAATAAGACAAAAATAAATTCTAAGAATAATAGGTAAATAATTTATTTAAAATAGTAAGAAAAACAAAGAAACTCACTGAAGAAGTACAAAAATAAGCAATTTGCCACTTGTGTACCTTTACTCAAATTGTCTTAATTTACACTAAAACCAGCATGAGCAAAGGATAGCCTCTTTAAAAACACACAGTTTGAATGCATACTCTGGTAGCAGGCAGACAACTCTGAGAACAACATTGATGCTACTTTTGCAAGCAGAAAGGGTGTGTAGCAGTCGGGAAAAGGTAACAACATGGAGAACAAAAGCACTGCTGCATCCAGCACACAAAACATATAAAGATTCAGATGTCTTACTCAAACAGCAAAGTCCCCTGATTTCTGACATGTGATCAGACTTTTTACAGTTAAAACTAAAGACTTTCTTCTTTTCTATAACCAAATGAGTATCTCTCACAGAAGATGGCGTTCCTTCCAGATGATGCAAGGATAGGTCATCTAGAAACGTGCAGCCAGAGAGAGAGGTGTTATGAACTACCAAAATTTCCCTTTTTCACCAGGAGGTGTAAAAATATGTATATTCTACAGAATACAGTTTGTGCAAAGCCAGGGTTTCTTGACCTCTCCTATGATTCTGTTTCTCATATGATATTGCTACTCAGATTATAACAGCCTCATTTGAGAGTTTCATGCTTTCTCTTTTTTCTTTTTTTTTTTTTTTCCCCCTCCCTATTTACCTACCTTATGCCTTTTGTGGTCATATCCCTTTCCTTTGGAAAAGGAGTGCTTGACATCATCTCTCCCTAGATCAATTAAACTTGACCTTCTAGTTGTCTAGGGAGACAAGATGAAGCGGTGGGGCTGTGTTCAAGAACACCAAAACCATGGTTCATGGCTGCTGTGAAAATTGAAGACACAAATTAAGTTGCTGCCTGATATTTGCAGATACTTTGGATATTGTTGCATGAAAAGGCAACAGGGCACTGCTTGTGTCCTTTGTGCAAAACAGTGAACAGGGATATAGAGTATAGAGGCAGGCTCGGCAGTCCAGCACCCATAAAGTGGAATTACAAGTTGTGATGCTATTTTTTTATGTTAACTGTTCATCCCAAGGCCCCCTTTTTTTTTTTGCACTCTGGCACTATCAGCAGAGTCAGAAGTCCCTTAGGAAATCCTGAGAGGAGGAGGAGAAGACATGCAGCCAGTGCACAGCCCTGCTCTAAAATGGTGCATGGCCTGAGCAACCTTTGCCATTGAAATAGGAGAGGTTCTCTCTTGCTCCCATTTATACAGCTGGTTAAAAACACACCAGCGATGTATTTCCCAGTGTGACCTCTGCATTTGAAGTATCAGCACAAATTGAATTCTACTGACAACCTGCAATTACTTGAGCAGAAAGTAGAGCGTAGCCCAAACCTTCAGGATAGCACTGTTAAAGGTATTCAGATCTTAGACAAGGCTGTTTTCCACAGGGCACGGGATTAGTATGTGAACAAGTGGAAATGTGGCTATGGGGTATGTGTGATGGCGATTCATAGCACTTTCATCCCAGAGGGGATTTATGGATCTTCAGTGTACAACATCTTTTTTTATTTTATTATTACTTTATGGCCGCTGATTTGAATTAAGGGTAATGTAATACTAAATATGTGATTGTGAAAATATTTCTAATAGTACATTGAAACCTAAAGACTGAATTTTTTGTGCTTTTTTTAATTGAATTTTTGTGAGATTATCCCACTGTCCTGAGCTCTTGCAAGGGTGATTGTAGTATGCATTAGAAACATGTTTCATCTGTGTCTGACTGTGATAGTTTTCTGTGAAACTGTAATGTTGAGTCCATAATTAACATTTCTTAAATTAGATACTACAACTTGATCTGTTTGCCACTGATTTTATTAAGGACTTTATTTTTGTCTTTCAGAAGATATTCCTGCTTATTCTTAAAGCAAGAAATAGTAGAGAATTGTGAGGACAGCTCATTGGTAGGTGGATTGCTGTTGGGAGTATGGGGAATATTGAAAAACTGGTTCCATTTCCTGGGAGACTTAAATTTTTTTATTGTAGAAGCTACATCTTTGCTCAAAAATACCTTTTCATAAAAATGACAAATCCTTAACTTTTCAATAAGTACTACATAGAGAGAAATCAAGGTGGGTTGTAAATTCTGAATGTCTGTATTGGATTTATGTGGCAAGGTTTTGCTAGAGGCAGGACTGCAGGGGTGGTTTCAGTGAGAAGGTCCTAGAAGCTTCCCCCATGTCCAACAGAGCCAATGCCAGCTGGCTCCAAGACAGAGGTCACACTGGGACATGCATAGCTGCTACCCAAGGTCAAGCCCATCAGCAATAGTTGTAGTGCCTCTGAGACAGCAGAGTTAAGAAGGGGAACACACACACACATGCACACCCAATCTGGGCAACAGTAATTGCAGCCAGACAAAAGAGTGAGGTATCTGCAGATACCAAGGCCGGTGAAGGAGGAGGAGGAGGAGGAGGTTCTTCAGGCACCTGAGCAGAGATGCCCCTGCAGCCTGTGGGGAAGACCATGGTGAGGCAGGCTGTCCCTATGCATCTGCATCACATGAAGGTTGATGGTGGAGCAGATATCCACCTGGAGCCTGTGGAAGACCCCATATGAGAGCAGGTATCCGGATGCCTGAAAGAATCTGTGACCCTGTGGGAAAACCAAGGTGAAGCAGGTTTGTGGCAGGACCTGTGGCCCAGTGGATAGAGGAGCCCAGGCTGGAGCAGGTTTGCTGACAGAACTTGTGACCCCATGGGGAATCCACACTGGGGCAGTTTGTGAAGAACTGTACCTATGGGAAGTACTCATATTGGAGAAGTTGGTGGCAGGCTGTCTCCTGTGGGAGGGAACCCCTGCTCAAGCAAGGGAAGCATGTGGGCAGTCCTCCCCATGAGAAGGAAGGAGCTTGCAGAGACAACATGTGATCAACTGACTGCAACCTCATTCCCTGTCCCCTGTGCCACTGGGGGGATAAAGAAGGGAAAGAAAATCAGGAGTGAGGTTGAACCTGGAAAGAAGGGAGGGGTGGGAGGAAGGAGTTTTGAAGATTTGGTTTTAATTCTAACTGCCTTAATTTGATTTGACTGGTAAAAAATCAATTTTCCCCAAATCAAGTCTGTTTTGCCTGTGATGGTAATTGGTTGAGATCTTTCCCTGTCCTTATCTTGACCCATGAACTTTTTGTTGTATTTTCTTTCCCCCATCCAGCTGAGGAGGAAAGTGATAGAGCAGTTTTGTTGAGCACCTTGCCTTCGGCCAGGGTCAACCCACCACAATGTGTCATATAGGAATTTCAATTTTTCCAATGGCAGGTCTCTGAGCATTAAAGATTTTAGGAGTGGGCTAGTAGAGATCACCAGTAACACAAAGAAATATGGTGTTTCCAGAAGGTGAGTGAAATAAGACAATGAGTTCCTCTATACACTACTTTTTTTTTCTTTTTTACTTATATCTGACTAAAGGTAAGTGTTGTAATTTAGAGGTTCTGTGTGTGTTTAATAAGTACTTTGTATGAGGAAAGAAAGGTTTTCATTCTTTGAACATACTTCAAATACCAATTTGTTTTCACTCCTCTAGCAGTTTGAGAATTCCTTGGTCAAAATATCTTTGTGGATTTGTATGGTGTTTGGTTTTTTTAATACTAGGCTAGTATTTCCAAGGGCATACAGACTGATTCTCTCCAACTGTATCTCAGACATGTCAGGTTTACGAAACAATTGCCTGGTGCAAAGTAAACTTTTTCTGTACTTGGGTCTAATCGGTGAAACAGTAGTGTTGGAGATAAGTGTCTAAGGAACATCTTGTCTCCTGGGTATCCTGCAAGTTCTACTTGTGTTTCACTGAACTCAGATATATAAATAAATAGACAAAGTCCTGAAAACCAAACTGGTAATTGTGCTTCTTGCATCTTTCAGAATTTCCTTTTACTTTAACTACTTGAAAGAGTCTAGCTCAGGGCCACCAAGATGATTAAGGGAGTAGAACATCTTCCTTATGAGAAAAAGCTGAGGGATCTGTGTCTTTTTAGCTTGGAGAAGACTGAGGGGTGACCTCATCAGTGTCTATAAATATGTAAAGCGTGAGAGTCAGGAGGATGGAGCCAGGCCCTTCTCAGTGACAGCCAGTGATAGGACAAGGGGCAACAGATATAAGCTGGAGCACAGGAGGTTCCATGTGAACATAAGGAAAAACTTTTCCACTGAGAGGGTGACAGAACACTGGAACAGACTGCCCAGAGAGGTTGTGGTGTCTCCTTCTCTGGAGACATTCAAAACCTGCCTGGATGCATTCCTGTGTGATTTAGGCTAAGTGATCCTGCTCTGCAGTGGGGTTGGACTAGATGATCTTTCTAGGTCCCTTGCAACCCCTCACATTCTGTGATTCTGTGATTCTGTGAATGCCATAAACTTTTTGAAGAGAACTGATTCTGCAACACAAGTAAGTTTGGATCCAAAAGAAATTCCATAATTTTCACTTTGGTTGGTTTCATAAAAAAAAAATCTAGTTTGAAGAAATTAGCTAAGCCAAGCTTGTCTTCACACAAAAGTTACACCAATTTAATTTGAATCTTTTTATAAATTGATTTTGTTAAACCTATGTGAACACTTGTTTGGACACTCCTAAATTGATTTTGCCCTGGTTTATATTGATTTAGCTTAAGTCAGGAAGGAATTCACTTAAGATAAATTAATGCAAGTCTGAAATAAAATTAAAAGTGCCCACATAGGGTTTGCATGGAGTTGCTAGATTGATTTAAAAATACACTTTTAATTAAACTGATGCAACTTTGTCTAGGCCAGGCTTAGCACCACAAAGAGGAATCTTTGGCTTCCAGAAATGACAAGCACTGCAAGACCCTGAAAGGGCCTTATCTCTGATAACTCATTCAAGGTATTACAAGGTTTCTCCACCAATTTTTGAAATAGCTTAGAGTAATTTTACAAACACATAGGTTGTCTCCATCCAGAATAAATTTCCCCTCTTCTTACTCTTGCAATCTTCTTTGTGTTTTTTTTTGCCATTCAGCAGCATTGTTTTCCTTAAGATTAAAGACAAGTATGAAACAAAATCTGATTTTTTTCAAAATCTGAACAGAAGTTTTATCTTCACAGCTCTCCACGGCCTCTAAGTGAACCCATTTCCAGGACAACTTCCTTCATACCACAAAAACATTGATTTTGGAACAGGTAAGTGCCACTTGTGTACTGGGGACTAATTTCTAGTTGAGGCATAATAGGACACTTGCTGGCTTCGTAACTAATGCTGTATTACTATTGTAATGCAGTAAGTTTCCATTGTATTGCTAATTGTTGAATTTTTGTCTGCACTTCAACATACAATTAGCAATTTTTTCCTCAAATCTATTTGTCCAGCAAAGAGGGTCTAGACACCAGTGCCCTTGCAGAGTGACCCTGAATAATGATTTGGAAGCCAGGCTGTAACCTTCACGAGGCTGTCTGGAATTGGCAATCAAATCAGAGATTATGCAGAAACCTCTATCTCAAAATGTGCCTTGTTTGCTGAACTTTTGCCAGACGCAAAGTACAGTTTGAGGGAATCTGCATTACAGATTGTCATGCAGAATTCACCCCCACACCCCATTCCCTGATCTCCTAGGAACAGAAAATAACAAAATGACACGTTTTCAGAGATGAGGATATTCACGGGACAGTAATCATAGCTGGCGCTGGCTAAGGTGCCCATACTTGAGAGATGCTTTGCTTCACATACAGATGCGGTTGGCTTGTTTCTGTGGTATTCCCACTTCTTCCCTTTGATGGCTCTGCAGGGAACACGATGCCCTGGATTCCTGATGTTCAGTTCACTGATAAATCAGGAAATCTTGGTTAGTTGAAGATCTGGCAAGGTGACTTTGGCATTGCTGAATCAACCAGGTGTATTTTCTGTGGAAGAGTTCCCATCTATCTGCTGTTATCTAAATAAGATGCTGGGTCTGGCCAGTGCCCTTTTTTTTGTTGGTTTTGGGGTTTTTTTGTAGCTACCACCAATAGGAAAATAAACAATGAACAATCTTCCTCTATGTAGTTATTATAGCATCCTATCTTAAGCTTTGCTTTTCTACTCACGCTTTGTTAAAGTGTGGTACCCAGCTGGCAACTGTACTTAGAAAAGAGTGGTATAGTGGCTTTCTGTCTCCTCCATAAAGCATTCCTGATAATGCTTTTTAGAATAAAATATGTCCTTCTGTTCCTGATGCTGCAAGTAGTTGACATGTTTTGTTTGTAATACACCTGCCTCTTCTATCTCAATGCTTTATGATTCATCCCTCATTTTCTATTTGTATATTTGCTTTCTCTTTCCTAGGAGGGATAGTTTGCACTCATCCATATTTAATTTCATCTTGGATTTGGGAATGTTAGAGAGATCCATACAAAGGTCAAGACTGCTTAGCCCATTAAGGTTAAATTGTGTTATCGTCAAATGTATTTTGAGGCACATTTGTGTAATGGCATAGAATATTTTAAAAATATTTATCCATGCCAAACCTGAGCATTTTCAAAAATTCTATTTCTGACACTGGAGTGTATTTCAACAGAGAAAAAATCTCTACTGCATTCTAAAACCTGATATGATTACTGAATAAAACAAATAAACTGTCTGAAAACTACTTAAGAAAGAGAGGTACATTTACTAGAAGAGTCATAGGCTCAGTTTCCACTGCCTGAAGGGTGCCTACATGACTCCAATGACCTCTTGAACTTCATTAGTGAACTGTAGTGTGTTTTTTTGCCTCTTGTTTTTTGGTGTTTTGTGTTTTGTAGAGTTTTGTTTGTTTGTTTACAGGCATTTGTGCTGTCAGTAGGTTCTATATTTTGCTTAAGTAAGTCTCATGGTAAGTCCAAGGATTTTAATTTCCTCATTCTTGACTTCAGGGTCTTTTTGAATAGGTTCATCACTTTTTGAAATGCCATTTTTGCAAACTTTATTTTCCACATACAAGGTTGTCATGTGAGTCTTCCCTAAGTGTGTTCCACTTTCTTATATTCTTGTTTCTAATACCTGCAGACTACAGAGTTGATACAGACTCTCTGTCTCACATAGACCTGAGTCAAGAATTGTGCTGCCTCTTTTCTACAACAAAAGGAGAGTTAAACCTATTCATCTCCTGCTAAACTGCATTAATCTCTTTCTGCATTATGTGTTCAATATCTTTATTTCTATTTCTATATTTATTTCTATTTCTATTCTAGTGAGCAGGTAGAAATACTCTGATACACACAGAAGCACAGAACTTTAGCTCTGCATTAGTCCAACACCATCTGACTCACTAGGAGAGATAACATGGCTCAAAAGCATTTGTGTATCTCTGATTTGTGTCTATCCATATCTTCCTTGCTGTATCACCTTAATTGAAACAATAACTATTTTTTTACAGAAAACTATAGATTCCAGTTATACTTGTTTAGGTTATGATTATTAATAATTCTTAAATTTTGAGCAGTAGTAGCTACCAAAGGCACCAGTTGAAAGTGATGGTCTCCTGGTCACATATAAGAGAAATTTAGCTCCCATCAAAACAATACAACCCACAAACTAAGGTAATTAGCAACAATTAAATTTTTAAAAAGAAAGAGAACATAGATGGGCCTTCAATATAGCCATAATGTCTACAATAAGATTAAGGTTTGGCTTAAAGAGGGGTGTGAATTAGAAGACAGTCTATTCAGAGAACACGTCCTATAAGCAGAGGCATGAAAGGCTGTGCAGAAAACAGTTTCAGTAGCCAAACAGAATCCTAGAGACAGGGATATAGTGGGGATATGTGACATTAGGACTCAACCAAAATGCACTGATGAGAAGGGAAGGACAGAATTTCAGGGATGTAGTTATTTACGTAGTGCATGGAAAGGGCTGTCTCTCCACCCATCTCTGTGCACAAGTGTCTGGGACTGCAATAAACTAAATGCAATGAGGAAAAGGTGGAGATGGAATACTGGTCACAGGGATGGGGCTTCAAACAAGGTCATAATGAGCGCAAAACTGTAGACAATGATGTAAACACAGATAAATAACAGCAAAATGTCCTTACAGAACACGCAGACATAACTGGTACCCACTGGTGAATGTCACCTTTCCTTGAATAATGCAGCACACTCTCATGCAAGAAAATAATTGGTCCCTTTTTAAGTCTTCGTATTAGACATTGCAGTTCAAGACTGCGGAACAGATTCTTACCATATTCAAACCACCATGGAGAAACTGAAGTAAGATGCTACCTAAATGTAGTGGAAGGAAGAACAAACTTGTGCTTTATATTGCAAACCTTCAGAGTCTGTAAATGTTAAATTTCAGCTGATCTATTATGATTTATTCTTTTCTTGTAGTTATCTTTGGTCACCACTTGCTCTGTGTGGAGAAATGCAACAAAAAAGTGGGAATCGAAGTAAAATGCTTTATTATTTAAGACCTTTCTTATTGTGCTGTTAAAAAAATAATTCTATGCAGAACAAGTTTAAGAGCAGCAGATACCTAAGAAGCTGTCAAATAGCACTGTTAACTATAATAATTTATCCTATAATTTAATGTAGCCCTGACCCCTGTCATAAGTTAATACACCATGAAGAATAGTGTGCAAAAAAACATGCTTATTAATGAATTGGAGAAATAATGTGACATTGTTTTTTGCCATTTCCCATGAAATATCTTAATATTGGAGTTAGCAGAGCCTAGACAATTTTTACTATGTAATTATGTCTGTCCATATCTTACTAACTTGTGCTGTGATTAAAAGGTTTGTAATTTTAATTATGCTATCCGAGGACAGTTGTTAGATTTGAGAGAAAAATAACAGTATGTATGAATTCTACATCATGCATTCTTTTATTTTGTCTAATTTTGCCAATGGAGTGTCTTAATTTGAAATTCTTTGTATATAAATGCTAGCTTTACATATACTGCTAGCTCTATGCAAAATACACAGTTCCTCAGAGACCGTGCAGTGGCTCAATTATTCTTTCACTACTGATTGCCTCTTCTGGCTTCAGAGCTGCACAAGGACCTAAATATACTGAAGCTGTTCTTCTGGAGTTTCCTTGCACAGAGGCAGGGTATGGACGTGAGACTGAATGTCCAAGTGGAAAATCTGGCTGCTGGTGTTGTGATTGTGTTCCAGGTATTACCACATCCTATGATCTTCTGTACTGTTCTTGCAGCTCATGTACTGTCATTACTGCTTTGGCTCAGAAGATGCGCTAAGCTGTAGTCACCAAGAGAAACCAGATACTTTTTTTTTAAGGAGCCTTTTATTATTTTTTTTCCCCTTTTCTAAATCATGGCAGCAATTTCCATTGCCTGCTAAGAGGAGAGAGCCTCTGCATCCTAGAGAAGCTTTTTGAAAATACCTGTCTCTATTCTAATACTGTGGAACTAATTCTGGAGACATCTGAAAGCCACAGATTAAGCTCTTGAATAGTAAATAATCTTCCTTCTACACATTATCTGGCTGCGAGTTGGCATTAGTAGTATGTAACTGCTTAAAATTTCTTGATGCAGAAGAACTCTATCAAAATAGAGGATAAGCTCCTTTTGTAGCTAGGTTGGAGCCGTATACTTTGGGTTTTCCTTGACACTCTCAGATGTGCCTTAAGCTGAGAAGCTTCAGTGAAGAAGAACTTGTGCTAAGACCACTGACAGCTGTGGAAGCGGTGCAGCTTTAAGTTAGTGTCTCCAGGAAAGGGAGACCCACCGAGAGGACAGCCCGCACAGGCCTTCCTCCTGCTATAGCTACAGTGCTAAAAAAGTATGAGTTAGATCCTCTAAAAAAATTAGATCGAGTATTTCTTGAGAGGGCATCTCGCAACACTGTAGAGTAGTCACATTGTAAGATGGAGAAAATTTTTCTTACAGCTACATTTGTTTTGTGGGTGGTTTTTTCAAGACCTCAGGTTTTGTGTTTTAAGTGTATGGTTAAAAATCTAGGCTTCAATTCAACAAAGGATTTCTGTAGGATGCATAGCTTCAGTTTTCAATAAAATGTTTGGACATTGAAGTCAATGGTATTACCAGAAAAACTTAATAATTTTATTTCTTTTTCCCCATAGAAATGCACTGCTCTAAGTAGTTTGATTTTTCCAGATCAATGAAAACTAACAGGTTCTCACTGATATTGAATATCTGACCACTTGCTTAACTACAGGCTTGATGGGCCAAACTCGGGCCAATTTTAGAAGGCTTTCCTTTGTTTTCTCAAATATTTTATAGGATTTTTTTGACATCTATTTTTCCTGGTAACTTTCCAGTAGAAATGCTGGGTGGTTTTACACTCATTTGATTCCTCTAAGGTTTTCTAATGTGTCTTGTATACAATGCTCAATAGTAATGAAAGGGTTAAATGTCTTGTTTTTAGGCTTGCACTGTATACAGGGACTTGACATTTTCACACTAATTAAACCAGACTGCCTCAGTCCCTATGTACATGTAACTCATATTTAATTCAATGGAAACATTGAGTGTTCATTGATGGAAGAGTTGGGTCCATACTTTTACTATTGTGACAATCAGGTAATGTCTTACCCAGTAGTATATTTAATTCACCCACAGATTAAATATTGAAGTATTTAAGCTTTTGAAATATTGCATTTAAGTTAAGTTTTTATCTCAATGAGGGAAATCTTAAAGCCTTTCCATAAGCAAAACTTCCCATAGGTTGGGACTTGAACATATATACAAGCACCACCTCCAGTATAATAATGTTATTGTAGAGGGTTTTGCTGCTGCCATGCAGTATGCATCATACTTACCTACCCAAAGTATAGGAATTAATGGTATGTAACTTTTAAATTATTTAATTTCCTTTTTAAGCACACATTTGCTAGAATCCTGTGCAAAAGTGCATCTCTTTCATTTACAGAAGATAAGTTCTATAAGATTCTTTTTATTGGTTTGCAAAATGAAAACCAGATGTTCTGGCAACATCTAGACTTAAGGGTGGGTTCACAACATAGTAATCATAACCTGAGAGTGTTGGTCTTTCAGTAGTCCAAATGAAAGATTTGTTAGTAGTATGTCTGATTGCTTCCAGCCCATGAAAGTAGTTTTCCTTTCCCTCAGAATCAAGCCACAGGGAGAGGCTTTGTACCCTGAAGTGTCCTAGTGCATCTCGGAGATGCAGTACTTAGAGTGAGTGAACTGAATATCTGAGTGGACTGTGGCTGTTCAGCCTTGAGAAAAGAAGGTTAAGAGGGGATCTGATAAATGTTTATAAATATCTGAAGTGTGGGACGAAAGGGGAAATGGCCAGCCTCTTTTCAGTGGTCTGTGGGGACAGGACAAGGAGCAATGGCCACAAGTTGGAGCATAGGAAGTATGCCCTCACTTTTTCACAGTGAGAGTGAAGGAGCACTGGAACAGGCTGTCCAGGGGGGTTGTGGAGTCGTCTCCTCTGGAGATATTCAAGACCAGTCTGGACGCCTACCTGTGTGATATGCCCTAGGGAACCTGCTTTGACAGGCGGGTTGGACTCAATGATCTCTGAAGGTCCCTTCCAACCCCTATGATTCTGTGATTCTGTGATACTCCAGTAGTTGAGATATAACAAACCTACAATGGAGTTGCATTTTTGCCCTCTGCAGCTGGACGACATCCATGTTACCTTCAATAAGGTCCACACCCTTACCTCTGCAAATAGTCCATTTACCTGATACATAATTCATATTGGAAGAGGGGAGAGAGAAGGAAGCAGTTTATTAGGTAACCTTTGCCTGGCAGAATAATGCTTCAATTCAAGCTGATTTTCAAGGTCTGTTAGTGCCATTTTTGCCCTGATCAATCAAGGAAAATAAAAACTGAATAGGAACAAAAGAACCCTCTGCTGATTTCCATTTAAATATAAAAAGATTTATCAGCTAAATAATCACAGGGTGTTGCCTCTATTTCGTCTTGAGACTGCTGTGAGCACCCATAAGTGTATACAGTTTCTGCCTTAAAATCCCTGGAAATATTGAGCTATGTGTCTTAATATAGTTTCTTATATTTTAGTGAAAAGGCAGCTGTAGATGTCATCATGACTATGGACTTTTATAGTGCCGTAAAAATTCAGTGTCATCATAAATTCATGCTGCTGAAAATGTCGACATTTATGGCAACTTCTACAAGGACATATTTTAAAATGATATTAAAACTTTATGCGGCAACTTTTATTTAGTTAAAAAAGTAAGATTATAAAGAAAAACATTTACTCTCATTTTAGAACAGAGAGGTGTGACAAATAGTTTATAAAAAAGGGAGGAAACCTGTAAAGCAGATCAGTCAGATCCCCAAAACATGGCACTTGAATGCTGTTTATGTGAAACCAGTAATTGAAGCAAATAATTAACATTCTCCTCTAATGTCCTTAACATAGATTGTTTATTATTTGGTCATGTATCAGTGGCACAGATATATTACAATATGGTTTTAAGGGGCTCAATATTTAAATAATAATGGAAATCTGAGTGCTTGTATCTCCTAAAATTTGAGTTGCAATGCTGCAGCCCTTTGGGAATACATGGACCCAAAAATATCATTAACCCTGCACAGTGAAACTTCCAACATAGGGACAGGTGTTTGTGAAGCACCAGATCCAAATCTCTTACGCGCTGCTCAACCATGGATTTCAGACAACTGTGCCATAAGCATAGCATATATTGAAGAGAAACTAGCCAAAAGGCAACGTGGCAGAAGTGGGGGAAGGTAAAATGCCGCTTGTTTTCTGTCCTTGACGATATTCAGGAAGTATCAACCAACTTTTCCTGAGTACCTGTCAACTTTCATTGAGGCAGCTTCAGAGACTAATGTACCTCAGAACAAAATATATTTAGTGTTCCCTCAAAATAGTGGCATTTATATTTCAGCAGAGCTTTAGGGACTGAGTTTAGGGACTGAGCCCATTCCTACTGAAGTCAGTGAGATAACCCTATTAATTTCCTTGCAGCAATATCAATCACTAACACTGAAAAGAGCTGAATCAAAGACTTGACTAATTATACTAATGCATAAAGAAGATATGGAATGAATTTTCTGACCCTTATGCTCAGATTTGCCTAATTTTTATATAAAAGGATAGTCTTCTTTAAGCTTAGTAGCAGTTTTACTTATGAATCTTTACAGTTTTCCATACACAGTCCTCCAGCATGTATGATTCTGTTTTCAGATTAATGAAAAAAAAAAAATAATTAGAGTGTCTCTGAAAGAACAGCTATACAGTTGAAGTAAGTGAATATTAAAGAGATGACACATATATAACAAATGTGGGGTTTTTTTCTCACAGGGTTATTCACAAAGTTGCCTTGGCAAACATTTCAAAGGCCTTTGGTATAGATAGATATTTGTTACTTCCAGAAAGAATACTCAGTACTTCAGCCCATTTCACTTGGGGTACCAAACAAGCTTTATTAAAGAAAAAGCCAGCACGGCTTCACCAAGGGAAGGTCGTGCCTTACCAATCTGGTGACTTTCTATGATGGAGTGACAGCGTCGGTAGATAAAGGGAAGGCAACCGATGTCATCTACCTGGACTTGTGCAAGGCCTTTGACACAGTCCCCCACCACATCCTTATCTCTAAATTGGAGAGATGTGGATTTGATGGGTGGACCATCCAGTGGATAAGAAACTGGTTAACAGACCGAAGCCAAAGGGTGGTGGTCAATGGGTCTATGTCCAGGTGGAGGCCGGTGACAAGCGGTGTCCCCCAGGGGTCTGTCTTGGGACCGGTGCTCTTTAACATCTTTATCAATGACATCGATGATGGAATTGAGTGCACACTCAGCAAGTTTGCAGATGACACCAAGCTGAGTGGTGTGGTTGACACCCTAGAAGGAAAGGAAGCCATCCAGAGGGACCTTGACAGGCTGGAAAGATGGGCCCGGGGGAACCTAATGAGGTTCAACACTGCCAAGTGTAAGGTGTTGCACTTGGGTCGGAAGAATCCCAGACATAGATACAGACTGGGAGAAGAGCTTCTTGAGAGTAGCCCTGCTGAGAAGGACTTGGGGATTGTGGTGGATGAGAGACTTAACATGAGCCAGCAGTGTGCTCTTGCAGCTCGCAAGGCCAATGG
>VZTU01018472.1:0-12071 GCA_013400835.1 Zapornia atra | reverse complement strand
GAGCTCTATGATCCATGGGGTCCCTTCCAACCCAGACCATTCTATGATTCTATGATTCTATGACACACCTAGGCTGAATTTGAACCTGAAGCCTCTGTACAACAGCAAAGAAAGAAACAAAAAACCTGTGTCCTATTTTCAGGGCTCCCTCTTCTGCTCTGTTTCTTCTTTTTTGTTTCTCTCATTTTTTTTATTACTAAGCATTATCTTCTACAAACATCTCTAAGGCTACCCAAGGAAGACAATCAATAATTTATTTTTTTTTAAATTCTCAAATACATTTTATTGTTTCTTGTCAGTTCAACATCACTTCTACCAGCCTATGGGCCTGATGTAGGAAGTCTCTCCAAGTCTCAGTTTTTGCATGCTGTGCTCTGAATTACTAATTCCTTTGCTTTATAAACAGACCTACAGCTGCATATGGCCATTAAACAGTGTCACTAGTCTAAGGCCATTTTATTTCAGACAGAGGATCTAAAAAAAGACTGGGGATATGGAACAATACTCAATTGGTTTAATCTCTTCAGATATTCTTTACATTATGTGAAGAAGTAAAATACAATGGAGAGATTTTTTTTCCTTACAGTTGTCATGATTTGAGATATTTTTTTAAGTAAAGGAACAAAAAGACATGTATGCTTGGTACAGAAGTGTCTGTTTGCACCTAATATATTATAGAAAAGTTCAAAGACAGCTTAACCTTGTAAAAATGTTACCTCTGTAATGCTGCCAAGAACAGTAGCTATATGAATTATTACTTTGACTTGCACACATGGCTTTTTTCAGAATTCGTCTAACTCATGCATTCATTAATTGGTGATTTTCATATGCTGATGATTTCATTAATTGATTATTCATTTCCTCTTTCATTCAAACTCCCACCTTTTAAAGAAACCCATGTGTCTTTCTCATATGAGTTCAGACTCATGCATCTCAGGCATTATTTGTTGAATATTCCAGATTCAATGCATTCTAAAATAGAATTTATTAGAAAACAATAGCAATAGTTTTATGTCTAATATCTAACATCAAGGATAATAGTAATGGCCGTGTGTTAAGGTTGTCACCCCATGTCGTCTGTGTGTGTCCCCTCATATGATACAGGAGGAAACAGATCTGAGGTTGTCATAGATCAAAATTTCCTTTGCAAAAATAGATAATATGCTTTGATGCTAAATTCCTACACTAGGTAATTATTATAAAAGCCATTTTTCTCATACCTAGTAGAAATAGATTGTTTAAACTGTAAGTATGTTTAAACTTCTACCTGATACTCATTTTTATTAGTATGATCCACAGATTCTAGATACCTTAGTTTCCTTGTCCATTCATGCTTCTGAATGTTTGACCTCATGTTACAGTGGTTTTTAAAAGCAGCTTTTGCCATCAATCGAACATCCCACCTGCCTGGTTTTGAAAATCCATCCCTTCTGCATTTTGAAAATGCATTTCAGTTGGACAAATGCACCACTCTTGCAGAAAGAGAATGTATGGTCAGGCATAGAAGGCACCATTCTCGTATTTCCAAAAGCTTCTCTATTAGCTAGGTGAAATGGGAAGATATAGGAGCATGTAAACGAATAACAGTTATTCAGTCTAAACTCTAAGGAAAACTTACCATGGGCACTGGAGGTTGAGACAGGATATTGTATTTGCATACATACAGTATATGGAGAACTGTTCTGTTTTATGGAGCAGCAATCATATTTAGTTTAATGTCTTATAAGTCCCATAAAATGACATTAAGAAATTTTGCTATTTGGCTGGTGAACAATCTAAGCAGCAGTGTTAACTCATCATAACACCACTACTCTGAAAGCTCAAGCCTCATAAAATTTGGGATATAAATATGCCAGCTCAACTAAAGGAGATCAGAGATCTTTAATACACCCTTTCATAGGGTGACATCCAAAAATCTAGTATTCACATAGAACACACACCTCAGAATTTCAACCATTTGTAGGTGACTGGGGAGTCTTAATTTCAGAAAAATCCCTCTCTTGCCCTTTTGTTTCTAAATATATCAAACCATCTAGAAACCTAGCAGACAACCTAGCGGATTTAGGATATCATCACAGTGTTAGTAGATGTGACCAGACATTTCTGACAGTCCGGCACTCTAACATAATGGCAGATAGGTACCATATTTGATGATTTCTGGAGTGGAGGAGCTAAAATACAAGGTGATGACAAGAATACAACAATGTGCAACAGCACATTAATTTTTTTCTTCCCTGTTGATGATTAATATTTGAGATTCCCTTGAATTTTTACTTGAATATTTACATCTGGTCCGATATAAATCTGAATAGCATCTGATGATGCTAATCATGAGCTCTGCGAACCCAAAAATAACAGCAACTTCATTTTAGGATTCTTTTGTTTACTCATTGTTCATTTCTGGTTTGATTTGTGTCCTTCTTTTGATGTATTAGAAGCTTCCAGGTGGTAGCAGGTGGAGTTACAAATGTTAGATGGGAAGGACACAGATTTTGCTTCTGGCTAGCCTGATAACCTCTATATTTTGCAATGTGAAAAGAAGCTCGCTAAGCCTCAATGCACTGGCCTTTCAGTTCTGCACCAAAACTCCATCTGGGCTGTACTTTCTAATCGAACTCCTCCCATCCTCTTCATGGTGGATGTTAACTCCATATGGGTCTTTTCTGTTTCTTCTGCAGTTTCACAGAAGACAAGTAGAGATGCTATCCAAGAAATCATCCACCCATGGTGACAATTTGCTAGGAGCTGATGCTAACCTTCTGCCAAATCTGTGATATGCTGCAAGCACGACTCCTCACCTACGGACACATACTTAGTTCACCCAAAGTATCTTCTATGCGTTTAATGGACAGTAAAGAGAAGAGATACAGGAGAGTCAGCTGGGTCTGCTGTGCATTGTTTTGTGGTCTGTAGACTGAATCCCTTAATGGCATTCTCATTAAAAGTTCCTGCTGCCAAATACTGTTTGCTTTTGACTTTAGAACTGTCTGCATTAATAATGAGAGACTCATCTTGAAAGTTATTTACATAAAGATTTATTCTCATGTCACTGCCACAGTCAGCATCTCCATATTGGTTGTGAGCAAAGTGAATACCCTGTGAATGAATTCACAGCATTGTGTTACCCTAGGGGCCACAGACTACCTTATGCCCCCATCCCCCCAAAAAAATCCAACCCTTTCCTTAGACAGTAACGATACTACAGCTTTTTTATTACAGGAAATGTTGTCTTGTCTCTTTTGATATCTGGTTCTGTGGAGACTCACCCCACTCTAACTAGCTACTAGACACAGTCTGCGCATCTAGACAGCAGATAACCAGGTCCTGTAAGGCATCTCTTGTCAAGTGGGGTTGTTGATCACTTCCTGGCACCACTCACCATGGTGCTCCATGATAGCAAAGGTTCAGGTGTTTCCTGGTAAAACAAATGCACAGATATTTAATCAAAATACTTTTTAATGGCCCACGATCTGCACTCAGGAATGCCCTGTGACTTTGTGTCTGATAGGCCCTGAAGTTGCACCTAAGATTTGTTCCCTTAAATTACTTTGAGGTATTTAAGATCATAACAACTATTTTGGGTTGAAATTTTCTTTTGGTGGTGATTAAAAAACCCCATAAACATCTAGTTCCTATAAGCTTTATTTATTTATCGAAATTTCATATTACTTTTACTGGTTAAATTAGGTGTTTGTGGACAGATTTAGATCTTTTTTAACCAAAAAGTGCCTTCTCTACTGCATTTTATTAGAAGAAACAAGACAGAAGTAGTGCTGCTTTTATGGTATTTCCAGTCCAGATGGAAGAACCAAAAGTTTTATTTCTAAAGTGTAGTATTTTATGTCATTGTCCTTTTTTACCCAGACAGCTCCACTACGTCCCGACTCTACAGCATTTAGATAATTAGATAAAGTTTAAGTAAGCATCTATGCTTCTGGTGATTATTCAAACAGTCTCTCAACCTTTTGTGGTTCACCCATCACTAGTTAATATCACATTAAAAACTGACAAATAATGTGGCATTTTATTGCAACTTGTACAAACTGGGTAACCTGCCCATTAATTCTCTGCTGCTTCTCACTTAGCATCATTCTCTTCCCATAACAATAAAGGGACTAAAGATTGTACACAGCTAAAATTAGTTTTTTATTAGTAGACAACTGAGTCCTTTCCATACTTTTTAATATTCAACCTGGAGGGAAAAAAGCTGTTTTGATTATGGACTGTGAAAAATTTATTTAATTCATGGGAAGAAAATACTTTTATAAGGTAGTAAATTCATCTCGAGTGAGACAGTTTTGATTCCTCAAAAAATAGTCTTTCCTACAACAAATACGATTTATAGGATTTTCTTTTTTACTTTATTAGAAATTATCTAATATATTTGCAGAAGAAATGAAAAGTGGGGTTTGGGTTTGTTTTTTTTTCTTTTCTTTTCCAAAAGCATAAATTTTATGGCTTCCAACACTCTACAATGATAGATACTGTTTTTCCTTGGGAAAGAAAAATATTTCCACTGAATCACCAAAAGCATTTCCAGTGCTAATCGGCTCCACATTCACTCGAAAGAAGATGGTGAGATGTTGGCTTCATTAATGGCACTGCACAAGGAAGACGGAATCCCAAGCTGTGTGCCATTGAAAACTCCATCTTCAAAGTAAGTGTTTTTCATATTTTTATCAAAGACAAAAGCACTTGAGATGAAAGATCTAATTCCCTGTTTCTCTGTGGAGTCATTGGCACAAGCACAAAGCAGTTGTAACGTGATACTAAATGTGAATTGTATCATTTACACTCATTTTGCATTCCTGATGAAGGGCAATCTGAAGAAAATTAACCTAGGCTTTTTTAAGGCAACATACAATTCTTTGTAGTTGGGAGATAATTGTATCTTATGGATAGTTTTATACACACACAGTCATGCAAGCAAATTAATAGTTTTTAAGATGCATTTCTAAAAACTGAACAAAAGCCTTTAAACAGCTTTGATCCCTTATGTCCTCATTATGTCAGACTGAGGCTGATGGAGAAGGTTGATGATCTGATGGGGGAGGTTAAGGCTCAGAGGGCCACAGTCTCTCCTCCGATGGAGCTGTGTGCAGTGCAGAATCACAGGCTAAGGAAAAGGTAGCTTTCCATCTCCCCTAAAATCCCTGTAGACCACAGGACTACCACCCAGCTCACTCAACATGGCCCAGATCGCAATGCTGATGCGGGTGCTGCCCCCCTGTGCCTGGTGGGGGGCTGTGCGCCATCCAGAAGCTCCCTGCGAGGCCAGATCCAGATCTGTCCTAGAATGCAGCATGCCCACCAGACCATCAGCCTGGGACTTCCAGGTCCGGTTCCTCAGCCTCATGACTCCTGTGGGCCTCAGACTCCCCTGTCTCTGAGAGTGTTTATCTTCCTCATTCTGGTAGTTGGAGGCTGAGCTCAGCCCTGCTTGGAGACGGTCTGAGGGAAAATAGCCCAGAAGGTCCTACGTTGTTCCAAGAGATCTAGTTATAAGCATCTTCTCAACACGACCACACATGCTAAGACTCTCTCTGGGAACAATTTCTTGTTATTGTTAGCATTTATTGCCTGATAGTTTCAATCTTTTACCATCTCGCTGTTTACAAATGGATCAAAAGGCAGTGCAAATCATTAGAACTAGCAGCGCAAAGTTACTCTTTTTGGCAAAATCCCGCCTGCTGTCATTTTCTATAGTTAAGACTTTTGCCTGAAGCCTTGAATGTCTCACCCTGACACCAGCCTGCAGTAATTAATCATTAAACAGTGATTGAGGCAGCGGACCCCAGAAAATATCTTCATATTCTACCATATGCTGAAGCCAGCTGCAGCAAGTACTCGGAGAGAAGCTGCACAGAGGAAAACACTCTGCCTGACAGTCCCCTGCTGTGAAGTCCAAGCACAGAAAGCCTCTAACGAAGGGCGGTGGACAGACTGTTTGCTTATATTGACCTTCATTACCTGAGATTGTTTAGAAGGCAAAATGTCAGTGTTAATGTGCTAGAATTTTAAACATTATCGCATTTTAATGGCTATTTCCAGCCTCTCGCATACTCGCAATGTGGAACAAAAATGTGGATTAGTGTAATGAAAGGTTATAACAACAATAACGACGACAATAATGAGGGATGGGCAGATGTGTTTTGCTTAATTTCAAACTCCCCTGGAGCATCTCGGGCTTGGAATTAGGAGCGGTTTCCACCCACCCGAGGTTCATGTTTTATTTGGGGCTGGCCCAGCGCCACGTCTGGGCTGTCACAGGCCTCAGCGGTTGTCCAGAGCTGGGTGTGAGCCTGCCTCCAGCTCTGGTGAATGTGAGTGAATTGACAGATGCCCACAGAAACGCTGGGGTCAGCAGCAGGGTAGAGGAAAGGCAATGAACATCATCTGGATTATGGAGTCACTAGAAACGGGGCGATCTGAAAGGCTACACACCAATATTATGGTTTCAGAAGTCCAACTAAGACCTAGGTCACTTCCTAAAACTCAAAGGCATCCTAGACCTCTACCACATGCCTTCTACCTGTTGTCTCCATTGTGTGGTCTTGCCTTGCAGAGATATACAACAGCGAGCTATGAGAGATACGTTTTAAGGGATGTTCCCTTCAAAAATACAGGCTTTGATAGTCTGCTCTTAATTAGCAGACGCAGCATACTTGTCATTTGTGCTACTGGCATTTCTGCAGACATACTAGGAATGGTTGGAAGGCTAGGAGTTGTAGCATTTCTTTTTCAAACTTGCTTCCCACTCTGCATGATGGCCCCTTGCTTTGGCATAGCGGTTTGTCATTCCCATAACTGACTTCTTTGAATGCCTCCGTTTATGCAAACATGAGTCTCATCAGAAGCTTTCCTTAATACCAGAAAAGAACTCTTGCACAGATGTTTGTTTCATGGGGATCCCACAGATCTCACATTTCCATTAGTAATCCAGCAAGCATTTTTGCTTGTGTTGCCCCTTTCCCATACTATTCTTGCTTTGCAAAGGAAGTTAATCTATATCTACACAGCATAAAAGATGTTTGTTTCCGGTGGGCCTTTATGTATAGAGATAACAATGAAATTTAATGCTGAAGGAAATAATTTTCTGTGCAAATTATAGCTATACTCTGAGTTTTGATTTTTTTTTTTTTTGGCCCATGATATTTTTAGCATTTAGTAAATGGCTTCAAAATTAATTTGGGGAAAACTGATGATAAAAAATTTCCACCAAAACTAGTAGAGAGTCATAAGGAAACATCCTCTGGCTTAGATAAGGAAACATCCTCTGGCTTAGAACTGTAGTTGCACTACAGCTTTTCTTAATCTGGAAGGGAAAGCATTGCTCTGCACCTGCCCTGCTCCTCTACTCTGTCTCTGAGCATTAGCTAGAGGCCCCATTTCATAGCGAGGAACTTGACATAAGCACATCTTTCCTCTGCCTCATTAGTGCATTCTTAACACAGGCTGTAACGCAGGACAGATCAAGACCATAGCTAAAAACAGAGTTCAGAAGCTGCATCAGAGGACTAAACAGTCCTGTGTCTGCCCCTCCTATTTGTGCAGAGTTAAATCTCAGTCCCCCAATAGTGCGCTCGGGACAATCTGCTGGACTGTCTACATGTGGCATAACAAGTATAAAAGTGCTTTTATTTTTCTGAAATAGCTCAAATTGTTTTGTTTTGAATTTGTTCAATAAATCATTAAAAAGCATTTCTCTGTAAATACCCAGGGGAGTGGAGATTCAGGCCTCCACTTTTTTCCAAAGGCCAGGCTCCTTGGAGGATTTTCTCTAATGCGATGTGAACTTCTCTCAAACCAACCTTTGCCCTGGGCAGAAAACAAGCCGTGATTCTAGCTGAGCATAAGAGATATAGTTGCAAGAGGGTCTCGGTGAGTACGTGATTATGAGGAACCAAAAGTATCTTGCTTTGGTTTTTCATGGTTGGTTTTTTTTTCTTAAAGTTATTCGAGGTGCTCTGAGATATCTCATTTGTCAAACAAGGAAGAATTTTTAAATAGTTCTGTCCTGATAGACAGTATGTTTCAATCAGAGGTTAATAGCCATTTTATTGGGCAGACACCGATACTTTGGCCAATGTGTATATATGTATGACCTCATATTACATAGGACAGATTTAACAGAATGTTTCTTGGTCACTGAAATTACACCATCAGAAGTGCTGCCCATCCATTTTCTCTGTTTTCAAATTACTGACACTAAGAATATGAATCATTCATGTTCTTTTTTAGACTTAGGAAAAAAAATGCTTGTTCTCAACCTGTTCAGCTAAGAACATTTCAACATTAAAAAAAATATGTGCATACATAAACACACAAGATTGACCTCCTTGTATTCAAGTACTTCCAGAAAATAATAAATTATATTATTTTGCAGTAGAATAAAGCAAGAGGCTCACAGCTAGGCAAGATTTTAGTAAAGTAGAAAAAGATTTAAGGAGATGAAAATCTCATTGTTTCATGATCTGACATGGTATTCACATAGTGGGATGTCTATTGATGGCATGGTTTTGGTTTTAAGTTTGTTACATTTGAGATTAGGTTTATAAAAATATAATTGCAAAATATATTTATGCATGTATAAATATACATTTGTATTATATATTTTATAAAATATATTTAATCTAGTTATGTGTTATGTTTAAATTATCCAATATATAAATATTTATTTATATACTCATAAATGGGGGGAGGGACACATGACTGTTTCTAGTTACTGTTGTTGTTATTATTATTATTACTACTACTGCTCTAACAGCAACACTGTCGATGTAGTGTAAATATGGACCAGTCCATCATTATATTAAATGCAGAAATAGTCTTTGCCTCCAAGAAGTTACAGTATGGCAGATAATAAAGTTAAGTGGTTAATGGGAGAAAGCAAGAAGTCAGCAAGTTACTATAAAGGGCTGTGATGGGTGAGGGCCTCAGTACACCAGCAGTGTACAGTTTTTCATAGCATTTTTGATAATGGAGAAATCTGAAAGATATTGAGGTAACACTGTGGATTATTTCAGGTGAATTCTCTGGAGGACAAGGAGCAGCTTTGACAGGAAAGCCAGAGGTCGTTTTCTGAAACCTGCTTGCTGAAAAATGGAGACTTACAGACCTGGGGAGTTGAGTGTGCAGCAGAATACTGCAGGTAAGATAAGGTTAGTCATGAAAGACCTGACAGCAAAGATATGTACTTTGTGGACATAAAAGGAGATTGTCAGAGTGCTCTTTGCAGTAGTATTCTGCATGGATATGGTCAAGTTTACTAAGGTAACAATAATGCAATAATGAGAACAAAAGCTAATGTGTACTCAAGAATTAAACTGTCTGGTTGTGGAAGGCAGGTCATATCTTGAAGATATAATAAGTATCCAACTGACTTAGATTTATCCTATATCTGTGGAGCTTAGAATGAGGCCAATACTGAAATAACTGTCCACTTAACATCTTTCTTTACTGTAGCAGAGAAAAACTAACTTTCACCTGGGCCCCTTGTTTCTGCTATGTAAGAATTAATAATCCTGACAGCAGAGTTTAATATTTAGACTACATAGAATGAACATGGGACGGAGAAAATAATAGTCAACCATACTTTTCAGGTAGGGTGCAAAGGAAGAAGGATTTGTCTGAGGAAGTATGTAGGAGGACAAGGAATTATACCTCTTCTTTTCTCATTCTTACCTTACTTTCCATCACCCTTCTGCACATGCTCAGCTAAATAACAATGCACTTTAAGATGGGCTTAAGTTAATATATGCATGATCCGCTGGGTCTCAATGGTGTGCAATATACAACCATCAGATAGCATGCAGAAATGAGTGATGGGACTGATGAAAAAAAATTAGCATCCCACGCCCTTTATTTTTTTTTTTACATACAAAATGCCTAATTCAAAGTTTGTGGCATTTACTAAGTAATTAGAGAAAAAATACTTATGGGCTTGAAAGCTACAATGAAGCTGACTTGGGTAGCAGTCATGAACATACCAAGGTATGATGAGAACACCAAATCGCAGAATTTTTAAAAAGTGTATTTACTTGTTTAAGTGCCAGCTTCAACATCTCACCAGTATACAGTAAGACAAATGAAAGAGACTGCAATGGAAACACTATGATTTATTTCTTTTCAGGTCTCTGAGGCAAAAACCTTTTAAACTTTATACAAGGGATAAGTAATATCGTGGTATGGTGTCATTTTTTGAGGTCGTCATGAACCTAAGTCTTGAGCTGAAGGGGCAGAGAGGTTTTGTTTCCGGATGCCCGTTCTCTTCTAGTCTTGATCTTTAGCAGCTGCTGTGGAAACATACCTGGACAATGTTGGTTCCTGTCATCAGCAAGGGAGAACAATGTGAAGAACATGTTATAACGGTCCAATGTATGTGGTGAGGGAGAGGAATGAATTACTGAGCCATGTCTTCCTCTGCAAAATTGTTCCAGTACCAGCCAATGTACCTGCTTTATTCAAAATATTTCCCTATGGTGAGAAACACTGGATAATGACAAGAAACACTGGATAATTTCAGTCTAGCCAGAAGCACCATTACCAAAAAACAATAACACAGTTCTGGAGCATCACTATTATGACATCTTGATGAATACCAAGATGAACACCGCTCCGTTGTCGAGTCTTCCCAAAATGAGATTCAGACTCTGAATCAGTGTATCCATATACTACAAGATATTTTGGATAAGGATAATAGTATGCTCCCAAAAGATCATATGCAACATAATATGAGGCAGGATATAAAATATCTTTGCCTGAAAGAAGAAGAAATTTATTTTGTGTCACACACAGAAATGGGCTTGATAGGGCTTATCAGGAAAGTAGTTCAATTTTTACCGGTACCTGGCTTATGAGAGACATTGATACAGAGCTCTTTTTTTCAGGGGAGTCAAGTACAAGGAATAAGTTGTAATCAACAAGCTATAGGTGTATGGAAATATATTTGGTTACGAAGGAGTCATATCAACTAAATTATTTGAAACACCTTAAAGGTGAGTAGGTCTTAGCAAAACAGTGTAGGACAAGGAGGTAGAAAGTATGAAGATATGAAGAAGATATGAAGTTGTCCCTTGAGTCTTATTTTATTGGCTAGCACCTGCATCCCTTGAAAAAATCGACTGCTTCATACTCTTCCATTATTTTTAACAAAGCTAAATGTATCCTTACCAGAAGTAGAACTTTAGGAAGAATGTTGTATAGAAACTCCCTAGTGCGTGGGGTGGTGTATTTTGCCCTTTGTACTGGGAAAGTTATTAACATTTTCTGGTAAGCCATCTAAATTTATGGTGCCTGAAGATATTTTATATACGGTTTCCCGAAGTATGAATTACAGCAGCTTTGTACTTTTTTCCTGGAGTCTTTTTCACAGCTATATATGCAGATCATCTCTAATAAATTGATTTATACATCTCTCATAACAGAATTGTTTATTGTAAAATATACCTCTTGTCTTAAGAGAACCTGATTCATTAACAATGCGTCAGAAAATGACACTCTTTTAGCAGAACCTTGTTTACAAACTTCTTTAATAGAAATTATAATGAGTTCCCTTAACTTTTAATAACTATTTTATTGTTCCCTTATTGTTGATTTTGGAAAAATTTTGACCTTCCCACGAGGTCTTTATATGACTACAGTTTACTGAGCAAATAAGCCTTTGAATGATCTAATAAAAGAAAACAAAAGCAAACCAAACAAAACCCCAAAACCAACAATTTTTTTCTTTTTGCCTGACAGTCCATAATTTGTGTGAGAGAGCAATAGAATGAAACCTAGTGCTTACATATTCCCCACAATTCTTCACTTTTTAAATAAATTTAGCTCATCTCAGCAGACCCTCATTTCAGCAATGTGCTTCACTGTCATTTCAAAGTTAAACATATACCGTGTATATTTCCTGCCTTTTTATTTGTAAATAATGTCTCTCAGAGGAAAAAAAACCCAAAACAACAGCAAACCAGCCTGAAAGAAATGCTTACCCAAATTTGATGAATCCCATAACACAGGGACAGTCAACAACCTTGATGCTGCAAACCATTTATGAGTTGTATATATATATATATACA
>VZTU01018469.1:155444-171581 GCA_013400835.1 Zapornia atra | reverse complement strand
GGGGGGATACCTTCACCTTGCTGGGGGGCACAGGGGTGCGGCACGAGAGCAAGGCACGAGCGATGCCCCAGTGCCTCTTGCAGGGAGAGCAGCCCATGGGGGCTGGGGGTGTGGGAGACCCCCTCTTTGGGCTGGAAGGGACTGAGGACACGGACCCCTCCAGCTATGTAATGCCCCCTGTATTGGTTTATCATTTCCAAAAGCTCAGGGAGGTGGGAGCACCCTTGAGCTGCCAGGGGCCCACAGCAGCCCTCAGCCCGGCGGGGCAGAGCCAACATACCTTGTGTCCCCGGGGGCCTCTCGGGGGGCGGTGGCCCACCTTGCCACGCTTGCCCTGGGAACAACAGATTAAAGACTCAGGAGCAATCCAAGCTGCTAAACAGGCTCCCTGGCATCCCACCCCCCTCGCTGTCCCCCTGGGGACTCGGAGCCTCCAGGAGCAGGAGTTGAGAGGCATCAGCTCCGTGGCACCCGCCACCCTCCATGGGGGCAACGCTGCCGTTTACCCGTCTGCCAGGTTCTCCAGGGACCCCTTCTTCCCCTTCGTGCCCCACATCGCCCTGGAGGAAGAAGAGAGGTGAGATGTGGGTCACCAGCAGCCTGGCCACATCCTGGGCTGGGAGTGGGGAGAAGGGGTTGCTGCCTCTATGGAGATGCAGACAGAGATCACCAGGCACTGGTGTCCTAGGGATGGACACCAAGGCCATCCACGTTGCAGAGCTGCCCAGTGAAGGGGAGATCCCCCTATTCCCCCTTTAACAGGGATCTGAGCCAGGATGGAGGCAGCCCTTTGAGGCTGGGGGGTGCTGCCCTGGGGAGACCTGCCAGCCCCCCACCCAAAACCCAGCCAAGGCAGCTGAGGGGCATCCAAGGGCTCTGTGTTTGCCAGGCACTGGCATGCAGTTGCCTTTACAGCAGGGAGAAATTCCAGGGCGATCCCCCCGTGTTTCTCTCCATGGACCACAGCAGGGTTGACCAGCTCACCCCATGCCCAGAGGTTGGTCCCCTTGGGGGCCATCCACAGAGAAGGATTTTGGAGGTACCTTTTCTCCTTTGTGACCTTTCCGCCCTTTAGGACCGGCTTGTCCTGGAGTCCCCTGAAATCCCAAAGGAGAAGGAAACCCCTCTGTAAGGATGCTGGGCCAGGGATGTCCCTGCCTGGCCAGAACCAGGACACCCTCCCCACTGCACCCACAGGAGGATGCTCTAAGCTGAAGTCTCCATCTGAGATTTTTACCCCTCTCTGGATGGAACCAGCAGAGCAGAGCAGGGCACGGGGGGAGTTTCAGCAGGAGATTCTCCTCATGTGGGACCTCCCCTCAGCCAGGAGATCCCAGCATCCCACTGCCCGTGCCTGGATGAACCTGTACAGCTCCATCCCACTCCTCACCATTTGTCCCAGCTTGCCCGGCTTGCCCGGCTCCCCTTTCACACCCGCCAGGCCCTGGGAAGAGAAACAAAAATCAACCCCACTCCAAAAAATAAGCTCTGGGGTTCTTCACCTGCATCCCCGTGGGCTGTGAGAGTGGCACAGACTGGGCTGTGAGAAAGGCCAGAGGTGGAGAAACGGGGCAGCAGAGGAGCCCACTCACCTCGGTGCCACTCAGCCCCAGGGCTCCAGCTTCACCCGCTGGCCCAGGAGGACCCTGAGTTCATTTGGGGACAAAACAGGAGACAGGCATCAGCTCCAGTTTACTTAGGGGAGGGGCAGGAAGGTGGACCGGGAGCTGGATGCTTTGCCCCAGGGTCTGGACTGGGGTTGTTCCCCCCTCCAGACCCTCAGGGACAGAGCTATGCTGGGTTGGGCCACCTTGCGGGGATGTCCCCTGCGTGTCCCTGCAGCACGGAGAGGGGTTACCTGCTGTCCTGGCTCTCCCTTGGCACCTGCTGCTCCTCTGGCTCCTTGGTGCCCACTGTAGCCCCGGGGCCCAGGGACACCGGCGGGTCCCCAGACACCAGCTGCACCCTGCGGGCACACAGATGGGGCACTGGATACACCCCAGCCCAACCCCACCCAGAGCAGGGTCCGAGCAGCCGCCCCTCGAGGGGCTTCAGCCGCACCCAGGGACGGGTGGTTCTCGCCATCTGCTCTGCAAAGCCCCCCAGACTTCATTCCACATCCCCACCTCCGCCAAGCATGGGGCGTCCGTAACACCCCCACAGCTCTGGGCATGGCAGGACCACGACATGCATCTCAGGGCCGTGTGAGCTCCTGGACACAGGGTGGTCCCTGGAGCCCTCTGACCTTACGGACCCCCACGGATCCGCTCTGTGAAAGCAGAAGAGGGGGAAGGCGAATGCTCTGCACCCACCTCAGGCACAGCCTGGCAGCCAAGCGTTACCTGGGGTTCAACAGCTGGATTAAAATGCCTGTAAGGAGCTTTGGCTCCAGGGAAACCTGGGAAGTGATGGTTACCTCACAGGGCAGGACCCAGGAGACATAGGCAAGCACAGCTCACTTTGTGGCCACCCCTGGGTGACACACAGCCCCAGCCGTGCAGGGACAGGCTCTGCTGCTTCATCACAAGGTGCCACCAAACCTCTTTCCCAGGGAAGTTCTGCAGGGGCAAGGCCAGTACTCACCCTGGGACCCGGCCTGCCGCTGTCTCCCTTGGCTCCATCCTCCCCAGCGAGTCCCTGCAGGGATGGTGGGCATTGAGAACAGAAATAATCTCGAATGACCATGGGCTTTGCACTCAGGCCCTTTGGAAGCGTTTCAAGCACCCTCATACCTGTGCCATGGCTCAGCTGGCCAAGGCACGTGCCCAGGCAGCACCCAGACACTGCATGGGAGTGGGCACGATGCGACAGCAGGAACGCACCTCCCACAAGGCACCCCTGGGTGCCACACTGAAAGGCTTTTGAGTTTTGGAGTGAGGGTAAGTAATTACCTCCTGGGAGCCAGGGGCAATATGTGAGGCATCACCCCCTCCCCCATCCTGAGACCCTGTCCTGGGCACTTAAAGGGCAATAAAACCTTTGGGCTTTATTGTCCTCCTGGCCCTACAAGACCCTGGGCATTAGTACCTCTAATCCAGCAGCACCAGGGGCTCCATCCACACCTTGTGGCCCTGGATCTCCCTGGGGAAGAAGGGGAAAGCGCTCTGTTGTGCCAAACCACTTCCTTGTGTCACAGACTTTGGATCTGAGGCAGGTCCTCCTGTTCACCAGCCTGCCCAGTTCTGCCCCAGATCCTCCACCACAGCCAGCCCCGCCACATCGCCCAGCAGCCAGAGGCAGAAAGACCAGGGAAAGGCATTTCACCCAGAGATGAAGGGATGGAGCCATCACCCTGCCATACCTTTGTTCCCTCAGGACCATCGAGCCCAGGAAGACCTCGGAGTCCTGTGACACCCTGTGCAGGGCACAAGCAGATGAGCCCCATTGATTCAACCCTGCCCAGTGCTCCCAGTCACAGCCCACAGCCACATCCCCCCACCCACCACGATCAGCCCAAAAGGAAGGAGAGACACGAGCAGACTTACAAACCGTCCTCTGGCTCCAGCAGGTCCTGCAGCTCCAGTGACACCGACCTGGCCCTGGGACACAGGGAGAGGTGCTCAGCAGGCTCTCAGGAGGCTGGAGCCTGGCTAGAGGCAGCATCAACCCAGCTACCCAGCAAGGCCAAACCGTCCTTTGTGCCAACAAGACCCAATTTCAGTGTCATGCCCATGAGACATCAACCTCCCTAATTATGGAGATTTGCCAGCTCCCAGTAGTTTCTGCAGGTCCTGAAGCCCCAGGTTTCCCAGCAGGGGTGGGGGGAGCTCTGCTCCTTGGCACCCAGCGCCCGACAGCCAGGCTGAGGGGATGCTGAGGCTGCCCCTCTCTGTACTTGCCAGCAAACCTTCCTGGCCCTTCTCTCCTTTATGGCCTTTTTCTCCGATATCCCCCGTAGCAGCTCCTGGGCCAGGCACCCCAGGAAGGCCCCTGAGTCCAGCGTCGCCCTGCTCAGGGATGGAGACAGAGATGTCACCAGAGAGAGGAGAAAGGAATAGCAACTACATGAGCTTCTGCATGAAGGGGAGGTGCTGATGCTAGGTCTGAGCCCCAAATTCCCAGTGATCCTCAGCCATGGGCCTTCCTCACCTTCTGTCCCCATGGTCCTGGCTCACCCGGGTCTCCAACATCACCAGTGTCACCCTGCCCAGTGGAAAAATACCAGCATCAGCTGCAGCAGCTGCTCCCCAGACCATACCAGGGCAGGGTAAAAGCTGAGCTTGGACTTCAGTGGGCTTCCCCACCCTCCTCTGGCCAGGATTGTGGTGCTGGGTAAGAGAGGGCCCCACAGCTTTGCCTGCAGCAGGTCACCCCCGGGCATGATTCATGCTTGCCCAGAAGCTAGAGAGGACAAACTACAGAGCGCAGCCAAGCAGCAGCTGCCTCAGCAAGGGGACCCCAAGGCCTCAGCCCCCTCCTTCCACAGGGGGATCTCTGCCCGTCTCTGGCCATGCCGTAGCAGGGGCAGCTGCTCAGAGCCAGTACAGCAGGTGGCACGGCTTTCCTGTCCCCATCCCTGGCAGAGGACATGGGTGGGCAGCAGTGATCCATCCCCCCATCAGCTCACACACATACCTCCTTGCCTTGCTCCCCAGGCTTCCCCAGGGGCCCCTCCGGCCCATCGTTCCCTGGATCCCCGGGGTCCCCTCGGATGCCCGGAGCTCCACGCATTCCCACCGCTCCCTGGACAGAACACAGACAACAGGATTTTTCCTGGCTGACTTTTCCAGCTGGCCCTGGCTCTGTCCTCCATCATCTCTCCCCAGGTACCAGCCTGTTTTCCTCATACCAAAGCTTCAGGGAGATTTGGACACCACACACAGCGATATAAATCCCCAGGCACGAGGATGCTGGTGGAGGATCTCCAAAAGCCCCATGTGATTTAGGTGCCTACAGCACCAGGGCCAGGTGAGCCCAGCACTACTACCAGCACTACCAGCCACCCCCAGCACCCAGCAGGAACTGACCTGCTCGCCTTTGGGTCCTGGCTGGCCCTCTGCTCCTGGAGGTCCCGGTGGCCCCTGGGGAGGAAACACAGAGCCTGGTCCTCGCTCAGGTCACTGACACCATGTTGCTCAAAGCCTTTGGCTCAGCTAACATGAGTGTTGCTTTAACTTTCTGGATTAGTTAAGGAACAACCTGCCCCTCCCTGGAGAAGAGATGCAGGAGGAGTCGGGCTGGAGCAGCCCCAGCTGAGAGAAGGACAGGGTTCCCCTGCTGACATACCTGCTCACCATCCAGCCCACTGATGCCGGCCTCCCCAGGATCTCCTGCATCACCCTGCCAGAGGACACCCAAACATTAGGGCAGGCAGTGGTTGTGGTCCTCCACACAGCTCTTCTGCACACCCACTGCCCTGCGCCAGACATGTAAATCCCCATCCCACTTGGTCAAGCCAGCAGCCAAACTGTAAGGCAAGCAGGAAGAGAGAACCTCCCTCTGGGCAAGTAGAGGGACCCCAAGGCTCTGCCTGCATGGGCAGCTCAGACTCACCTTGTCCTGTCCTTACCTTCTCTCCTCGCACTCCCGAGGGTCCCTCAGGTCCGTTTGGACCTTCCCGTCCCTGAAACCAAGCAGCCCAGTATCAGCAGCAAGGCACTGCTCTAACTCAGGTGGCCCTGGCAGCCCCCAGGTGTGGGTGGAGGGGCTGGCAGACCCCAGCACACTGCGATCTCATGGATATAGACACCCACAGCTTCTCAAGCCCCTCTTCACTTCCCTTTTCCTTCTCTTCCTGCAGGTGCTTTTGGGAGCTCCCTTAAAAGTGCTGCACCAGCAAAATTTCTGCCCTGGGTCCTGAGAGCTGAGGCAGGAGATGTGTTGTGCATCAACTGGAAGAGCCCTGCCTGCACTCACCGGGTACCCAGGTGGGCCAGCAGCTCCAGCTGCTCCAGGAGCACCCGATTCTCCTGCTGAGCCAGGCTTCCCGGGGACACCGTCCAGCCCCCGTGTGCCAGGGACACCCTGCAAACCAAAAGGCTCCTTAGGCACTCCAAAATGGGGCAGCTCCAGGGAGGGCAATGCCATTGGGAGCCCCATGCCTGCATCAGTTGGGTCACTGCAGGGTCTGCGAGGTACAGCCTGGCTGGTCCCAGAGCCTCACCAGTGCAGGCACAGGAGGCACTGCGCTGTGACCAACTTGTCACCACCCAGCCACACACACAGCCTTTGGGTCATTCCCTGCCCCATAAACAGTCTGAGGATGAAGGTCCCTCCCGAGTGAGCACCTATCTTTCACCCCACAGACATCACCCAAGCTCAGCCTACAGAAGGTCTTTGCAAGCCACTCACAGGCAGCCCTGGAAGCCCTCGAGGACCTGGGTCTCCTGCTCTGCCCTGAAAGAAGGAGGATGCTCAGCAGCAAGGTAATGGCAAGGAGGCACAGGGGACCCCAACCTCAGGCAGTCCCCATGTGCCCAGACCACCTCGACTGTGTCCATGCAGCATCAGGGCAAAACCCATCCAGCCACAAGCAGGACCAGGGTCCTGCCTGCTGCCTGCAAAGGGGTCTGAGATCCACGCTACAGGTAGCACACAGCACAGGCTGCAGAGCTCTGCAGGTCTGCGGGGCCTGTGGGGAGCCAGGCACACACGGGGAGCACAGCAAGTCCTACCTGGGAGCCAGGAGCACCTCGTGGGCCAGGGGGACCTGGCAGGGCCTGGGGGAGGAGGGTGCCATCAAAGCCTGTGACACAGCCCTGACCGTTCCCCCCTCCCCAGTTCAGCACCTGGATGCTGGGGGCAAAGCTTCCCTCTTCTCCTGCAGCCAGCCCAGTGAAGGTGACTTGCCCAGTGCTTCTCCAGGGTCTGGAGCTGCCCAGGGCAGCAGCAAACAGTGCTCACCTTGGGACCAGCTTTTCCTGGAAATCCCGGTGGGCCTTGGGCTCCCATTTCTCCCTGTTAGGAGGCAAGAAAGGTTTCTTCTCCTCTGTGGGTTTTAATGCAGTAACCTCTTAAGGAGAAGACCCAAACCACAGAATTTCTGCCTTGCATCTTACAACAAGCCACAGGGCAGTCAAAGTGCTGGAGAACCACCGGTTCACCCAGCGTGAGAGCCAGCTCCAGCTGTTCTCCTCCTGACACCCCTCCCTGGTGACCTCCCCGGCACATCTCACAGGGATCACTCGTAGATACCACCCAAACCCCTCCAGTGGAGCCAACTACCCAACCCAAAGATGTTTGGGAAACCCTGACTCCCACCCCAGGGCATCTCCATGCTGCTGTGCTGGACTCCCAGCCCTACCTTGTCTCCCCTGCGCCCCGGCCTCCCGCGGTCACCAGCAGGTCCTGGGTAGCCCTGGGGAGAACGTGGCATTAGGAGGCAGCCGGGACCACCCAGCATCGCCAGGGTTTGGGAGGAGGTGAGCTGAGGCTGAGCTCTAGCCCAGGGATCGGCAGGGTCCTGGGCACCATGGGAGCCCCAGCAGTCTGGAGGGTGCTGGCTGGAGGCAGCATGGCTCCGTTGAGCACCCCCACCCAGCCAGCTGCTGCCAGCACCGTACCCTCCACGGGCAGCTCTATCACTTACATAGGTGCCGACAGGTCCTTGCGGCCCCTCTGAGCCCGGCTTCCCAGGCAGCCCCTGCCAGGCAAGATGAGGGCATTAATGATCCTGGGATGCAGCAAGCATCTTCCCATCCTCAGTGCCCATGTCTGAACCCTCCGCCCCCCCATCTCCCTACAGCAGCCAAGAGGTGGTGCTGCTCATCACCATTGCTGCCCCAACCATGCTCATGGCCCCCCAGATCCCCGCTCTCACCTTTGGGCCCGTGGCACCTGGGTCTCCATCAGGTCCAGGTTTTCCCAGAGAGCCCTTTGGGAATATTTTGGGAGAAGGTGTTAGTCAAAGGGCTGAGATGAAACAAAACCCTCTGAGCCATTTCTGCTGCCTCTGCCCTCAGGGACAGACATTGCCTGGTCCGAGCCAGGCTGCTGGGGACAAACCCTGACCCCGTGGCCCGTGCGGTGGGTCCTGCACACCAGCACCCTACAGCCGGCACTCTGGCAGGGCTGTCACCAGGGAAGCTAATGATACTCACTTTTGGGGTCACCACTAATTCCAATTCCAGCTGTGGAAGCTGCTTTGGGTCTCTTAGTGGGCAAGGATCTGGGACTGCCTTCCCTGAACCTGTATCCCCCATTTTCCAGCCCTATTTCTACATTGATCACGCAGCTATTCAGCCACCCGGGTATGAAGCCAGGTTCTGGGAAGCTGCAGAGTCCCTCAGGCAGGATGATTCCTTGGGGAAATCATTCTGCTCTTCCCTGCCCCAGCTATTTCTGCTGCTGGGGCCTTTCCTATGTCTTTAAGGACAAGTTATGGTCAGGTCCTACAGATGCCCTGATCACATGCCGGTTCCCAAGGTGGGAAGTCCCATACTCCCCCCCCACCCAGTGGCACCAGTCCCACTGACTTCCCACCTTGAACCCCCACAGAATTCAGGCAGAAAGAATATTTTCTGTTCCTTACTATGGATCCAGGAGGTCCTGCATGCCCACGGCCCCCCTGCAAGCCGGCAAAACCCTGGGAGAAAGGGCAGAAGATGAGCGCTGGAGGAAGGGACAGAGAGGCTCTACCCTGTCAGCGTGTGGTCCAAGACCACCCAAACCAGTACCCAGTGCCCAGGGTGGGCATAGACAAGTGGCTCAGCCTGTCGAAGGCAGTGCTGGTGCTTTCCCCTTCAAACCAGCCCTGTGGTTTCTGGGTGAAGCCCCATGGCTGTGTGTGTAACACGCTCACAGCGCCCACATGTGCATGGGGAAAGCGCCATGCAGCACTCCCAGCACACTCACAGGCATCCCTGACCCAGAGCAGGATGTTTTCCCATTCTGTTTTGAGGGAAATGCCAGTTTTTTCTTTTGCATTTCAGAGCAAAGATAAACATTAGCCATCCTGCAGAAGGGCAAACTTGCCACCAGCCCAGGTCTTGCTTGCTGGACTTGCTTTGGATAGCAGCACCAGGGATGAGAAAGCTGTTCTGCAATAGCCAGCTCTTCAATGCACGGCTCCATTCCCCCTCCTTCACCTTTCAATACGGTCCTCAGCAGGTCCCTGCCTGCAGCTGAACCCAGGGGAGCTCCCTCCTCTCTCCATCAGGGCCACCCACCACCCATGGGCATGCTTCTGAGGCACATCCCCCCACAAGGGGAGAGAGCCCAGCAGTGGGGAGGAAGGACAGAAGTCAGACAGACATGCAACTCTACTCACTGGTGGTCCCCTCCTGCCTGGGCTGCCCACCATCCCTGGGGGACCCTGCAGAAGAAGGCAGGTGATGATGAGGATGGGGAGGCAGAGGCAGCCTCTCCCAGTCCCACCATACCAGCCCAGAGCCAGCTGATGCACATCGTGGCGAGGTCCAACTTGGTGTCAAGGGGCTCATCCCAGGTGGCCATAGGAATGGTGGGGTTAGGAAGGGTGTGTGTCCCCCCCATGTTTGGCTCAGCTCCCCCTCTCAATATGACCCACTGCCCCAGCCCCCTCCCACAGTCAAGTACAGAGTGTAGGATGGGAACCTGTGTACCAGGCTTTCCTTCTGTGCCTTCTGCTCCCGGGACACCCCGCAAGCCCTGGAAAGAGAGTCTCACCTCAGGAAAGGAGAGCCCCACAGCAGGGTAGCCCCACCAAGGCCTCATCCACCCCCAGAGCTCCCCTCTGGTACTAAAAGGTGCCAGATCAGCAGCACGTGGTCCCCAGGGTGCTCATCTGCTCTGCATCGAGCCCTGGGTTCACTAGCGCACAGCTCATCCCCACACAGCTCCTGCAGCTCCTCCCTGCTCCATCCCACCTTTGGATGCTGGGAATTAACAGGAACGTGGGAGGAAACTGGTTCCCACCAGGAACACCTCGACTGTGTTTCCCCCCTCCTGCCCCAGCTCTTTATTCCTGGCTCCTTTGCTGCTGAATAACAGAATTTCCTCCCAAAGTTGTTATTCCCTGAAGTTTCTGTGCTCAGGGTAAGAGGCAAATCCTGGTGCTGGGCAGGTGGCTTGTCAAAACACTTCAGGCAACCTGTGAACTCCTGAGCTGCTTGCACCCCAGGTATCCTTGTGCAACATCCCAAGCAGAGCCCATCCCCCTCCGATCCAGTAGCATCCCAGGATGCTCCTCCCTGAGAGCTGGCATCCCCATCCCAGCACTGCCAGCACCATGCACCAGCACGGGGCCGTGGCTCATCTGCTACTCACAGGCAGCCCAGGGACTCCCACCAGCCCGCGCTGACCCACACGGCCCTGCAAAACAGCACGCGTTAGGAAAGCATCCTTGTGCCAGCAATAAAGCCAGAGACTGGGAGGCAAAGCCAGTGCCTGAAGATGCCACAGCCTGGCCACGAGCCACCCAAAGAGGGGTCTGCAGGGCTGCTGCAGTCTCTCATGGCCAAAGGTGCTCCAAGATACAAGTACCAGCACCCCATTAGTTACCCGGGCTCCCCGCGGTCCTGGTGTCCCCTTTGGGCCGTCAGGTCCTCGTCCTCCCTAAAATACACACAAAGGGAATCAACAGTCATTTGATTTGATTTAGTTCTGTTGTGCTCAGCTCTGGTGAGGCCACATCTTGAGTCCTGTGCCCAGTTTTGGGCCCCTCACTACAGGAAGGACGTTGAGATGCTGGAGTGTGCCCAGAGGAGGGTGATGAAGCTGGGGAAAGGTCTGGAGCACAAGTCTTGTGAGGAGCAGCTGGGGGAGCTGGGGCTTTTGAGTCTGGAGAAGAGGAGGCTGAGAGGAGACCTCATTGCTCTCTACAGCTACCTGCAAGGTGGTGGCAGAGATGTCAGGGCTGGTCTCTTCTCTGGGGTTACAAGTGACAGGACAAGAGGAAATGGCTTAAAATTGCCCCAGGGGAGATTTAGATCAGAGATCAGGAAGTGAAAGGGTTGTCAGGCATTGGAACAGGCTGCCCAGGGAGGTGGTGGGGCCACCATCCCTGGAGGGGCTTAAAAGGTGTGAAGATGTTGTGCTTGAGGACATGGTCTAGAGGTGGGCTAGGCAGGGTCAGGCTGTGGTTGGACTTGATGATCTAAAGGGTCTCTTCCAACCCAGGTGATTCTGTGGTTCTATGATTCTGTTTCAGTGCACCCCCAGGTGTCCCCCAGCCCCTCCATCCTGGTGAGCACCAGGGACTCATCCAGCTGTCACCATGGCAGCAGGTTGGTGCATGGCCTTAGCGGATGGAAGGATGCCATACATGGGGGGCCAAAAGGCTGGGAACCCTCCCCGGGGGGACATCCCCTGGGTGCTGGGACCCGTGCTGGAGCTCACAGGTAGGGTGGCCACATCCCTGTCCCCCACATGAGGATGAGGGCAGCCCCCAGGGGACACAATTGCCAGCACTGACCTTGGGCCCCTCGCTGCTGTTCAGCCCCGCCGGGCCGATCTGTCCTTCTTCGCCCTGCGAGGAGAGAGGAGAGGGGTTGGCCAGAGCAAGGGCACCCTCCGATCCTCTGATGCTCCCCCTGCCACCGTCCCCCTGCTCATGTAGGGGAGAGACGCAGGGATCATGGCAGGAGGTGACATTAATTGAATGGCAGTGTGACCTGGGGCACCAGCCGAGCCTGGTGTGGGGATGGGGGCTTCTCCTGTCCCCCAGGATTATAAAACTGCCCAGAAAAAAAGCTCAACGGGTTCCATGGCAGCCCAAACCCAGCATGGTTGAGTATTTTTTCCTGCTGGTGAAGTTAAAGGCCATTTAGGGGAGTGATGTGCCAAGGCTCCTGTGTGCTGGGATGCAGCCCTGGCAGGGCAGGCACAGCCTGGGGCCCGGCTCCTGGCGGGTGCTGCGGGAAGGCAGCACAGCTTGGCCGGGGGGAAGAGGCACCGTGATGCAGTGAGATGAGTCGTGCTGCATCTCCTGCTCGTGGGGAGGTGGGAGGCTCCACTTCTCATCCCAGGGAGCCGAGGGGGAGGGCAGCACGCGCAGGGGGATGCTGCAGACCAGAAAGGTGGGTGGGAAAATATAGCCCCAACCCCCTTCTCCTTTTCATGAGAAGCTGGAAACCGCTAGAGAGAAGCAGCCAGCCTGGCCTCGGTTCCCAGGTAGAGAGACTGACCTGCAGCTGGGTTTGTCCAACCTCACAGCTTGCTCAGAGCATGCACTGCAGCAAAAAGCACTCTGTGCCCTGTTTCCACAGCTCCATGAGCACTGCTGGGCTAGGTTCTCAGGGGCTGGGGAGGGCCGGGGCTGGGCAGGACGGCTGGTGAGCAGCAGGGCATTGGGCTGGACACAATGACCTTCTAAGAGCTGCCAGCCCGAGCTCCAGGAGGCAGAGAGCCTGGCAGGAGCCAGAGATGAGCACTGGTTCAGGAGAGTGACCTGTGAGCCCCGTGCTCTCCAAATATCTGCCAAGGGTGCTGACTGGAGCAGGGACCCAGTGGGAAGCTTACAAAGATGCTCTGAGAGATGCCCCCAGAGCTGCTGGAACCCCCCTAAGGCTGTACACCCCTCACATCACCGAACCCACCAACTAATTTCAGATCATTGATAGGGGCACATCCAGAGGGGTCTGGAGCAGCCAGGTGCCAAGCGCTGCGGTGCTGGGGGGCCTCTGAGCAGGGCTCAGAAGCAGGGGCACCCTCTGAGCAGGGCTCTCCATGGTTGAGCAGGGGCCAGAGCGGCACGGAGGGAGATGCCCTCAGCCTACACCCACTCCCACTGCCCCAGCAAGTGGGAAAACACCAGTACCGCTGCCAGGTGAGCTGCTGGGCAGGGACAGCCCAGTGCCTTCAGCCCGCAGGAGGAAGAGGAAGAGGCAGTGCAGGGCAGCAGAGATGCCTGGGATACTGGAGGGGAGCTGGAAGCTGGAACCACCCCCCTCATGGCATAACAGCAGGCACAGGGGTACCCCCCTGTGTGACACCCCCGGACCAGCCGCGGCACTTACATCTGGTCCCCGGGAACCCGCCGCGCCTCGGAGGCCAGGGAAGCCCTGCAAGCCGACCTGCCCCCGCATCCCTGGGGGCCCTTTCGCTCCTCGTGCTCCACACGGACCCTAAGAGGGATGAGACAGAGCTTGTCACAGCAGGGCTTGCAAATGGGAGGGGGGACAGCCAGTGCCTGGAGTCCCCCACCCACGGGCAGGACCCCCACAGGAGCCCACCTCTTGCTGCCCTGGCTGTCTGCACACCCAGCTGCCCTGGGTGAACCCCCCTGACCCTCCTCCAAGAGCATCCCCCAGGGCACCAATAATGGGGGAATATAACATTTTTAAAGACCCCAAGCAAGATGGAGCAGGGAAGGATGCATCAGGGTGGTGGGATGAAGCACAGGATTGTAGGGGTTGGGAGGGACCTCCAGAGATCATCAGGTCCAACCCACCTGGCCAAAGCAGGTTCCTTAGGATAGAAGCACAGCCTCAGCTCTCCAACTCACACAGCTCTCAGGCCATCCACACCAACCCATCCACTGGCTGGAAGATGGCTCATCTCAACAGGAAAAGAGGGAGCAGCTCAAGGAACACCCCCGGGGCTGGTACCTTGTCTCCTTTGGCTCCTAGGTCTCCCTTGGCTCCACCTGGACCTCGACAGCCCTGCAAGAGCAGCAGAGGCAGAGGGTACACTCAGAGAACCACATCAGGCTCCTCACAACCAAAGCACACTGTGCTCTGACCCTGGCATCCGAGGGGTTAGTTTTGCCCAACTTAGGTCAGGGATTTCCTCCTCCCACAGGGCTGGGAGCAGCTGCATGCTGGGTCTGCAGCCAAAGGCCCCCCACTCCCCCTGCACCTCCCCAGAGCAGGGGGTATCTTAGGACACTGTGGTGTCTGAGAGCTCTTCGATTGCAGCAGAGCCAGCCCAAGGGCAGCTCTGCCTTCCCAGGCAGCTGTGCAGCTGCCACCTATTCCAGTGTCAAGTCCAGACACAGGCAACGAACACGAAGCTGGTGCTTCGGACTGCTCTGCTGCAGCTCTCCCACATCCTAAGGGGGGGATGCTGTGCGTGCTGTCACTCACCCGCTCTCCTCGGGTGCCTTTGGAACCTGGCAGGCCAAGGAAGCCCTGCAGGGAGAGACACGAAATGCAGGTTAAATGAAAGGCAAAGCACAACGGGAAACGCTCTCAGGGAGGCAACAATCCTCCCACAGGGAAGGGAAGACACTGATAAATGGGAGAGCCCAGTTCAGCTCTGCAGAGTTGCTGCTGATGATGCCACGGTGGGGTTGGGTCCTCAACAGGAACCAGGAGATGTGCAAGCCTTCTGAAGGTTGACCCCCACCACACAGTAGCCCCCAGCAGGAGGAAGAGGGGGGGGACTTTATTAGCCTCCAAAATGCACCACCCACATCCCACCCTGCATCCTGCATCCCTGGAAGCAACAGCTTCCAGCTCTGTGTGCTGGGGTTTCAGCACATGAGCAGCAAACACACCAAGGGTCGCGCTCAGCTGGGACACTGTGGGTCAGGAAGGAGGGAGGCAAGGATGCCTGGCCCTCCTGACCCTCAGGGAAGGGCAGCTCAGCACCCCAACCCCTTGGGAAAAGGGGTGCACTAATCATGCAGCAGGGGAGGGATTGGCAGGGCCGGGGATCTCTGCTGGAAAATCCATAGGGAAAAAAATAATCAACGTCAGAGGAGCTTTGGAGATGAGGAGTGTGGCCACAGGAACATGGCTGTCATCCCCAGCAGCCCTTGTGCTGCAAACACTGTGGGAAGCTGGGGTGGGGGCAGAGCATTCCCCTGAAGCATTTTGGGAGGCTACAAGGGGGAGGATGACAGCACCCCAAACCCAGCCACCTGCTCTCATGGACTTACCCCAGTGCCCTCCTGTCCTGGCTGTCCCCTCAGCCCAGGGGCACCATCTCCACCCTGCAAGAGCAGTGCAGGATCAGCCCATGCCAGGCTGGGCAGAAAGCACCCAGCCCCACCACATCCCCCCACCCTGGGGCTGCCAGGGACCTCCTTCATTTGCAAGGTCTGCTGCAAGCACTGCCCCCTCCCCCTCCGAAAGCAGGGGCTCACCCCCACCTCACCCCACCTCTTGGGTCCTTCCTTGCAGGACAAGCTCCCAACCCCAGGCTCCATCCCCCTGAGGTCAAAGCAAAGGAGCAAGAAGCTCTTACGGTGTCTCCTTTGGGACCGGAGGGTCCCTCCATCCCAGCTGGTCCCTGGGGAAAAGCAAAGGCACGGGAGCTTTGGGAGTGGGGGGATGCTGCTCCCTGTCCTGCTCCACAGATGAGATCCCAGCCTCAAGGAATCCTACCTGATGCCCCCCAGGAGCTGCCTGTCACACCCTGGGGATCACTTCCCAACCAGCTCACCCATCCCTTTGCTGGAATGCAGCCAGCAGCGTGCCCATGGGACACAACCTTCCCTGCCTCCCACCCACCCACTCCCACTTGCTCCCCGTGGCCATAAAGACCCCCAGGGTCAAGGACTTGGTGCCCATTTGCTGAGCACAAGAGGACAAGTCCCAGCAGCTCCTTCCTTGCTCAGCCAGCGCATGGGGAGGGACACCTGCACCTCAGAGACAGGGTGGGCTCTGGGCCAGGACAGCACCTGCTTACCTGTGTTCCCCTGGGGCCGGGGGGGCCACGTCTCCCCTGCAAGCCCTGTGGTCCCTGCAAAGCAGCAAGGGGTGAGGAGCTGCTGTTGGGATCGAACCCCTGCATGCACCCTGCAAAGCCTGCAGGCAAAACCTCCCCTGGGGAATGCCAGGGGACCCCCCTGCCCCCTATTGCTGTGAGGGGTACCGAAGGGATTCCCACCCCCATCTCAGCCTCTCTGCAGACTTTGGGGTGGGTTGGGATCCCTCAGGACACCCCCCCATCCCAGTACCCCCATCAGCCGTCCTGAGACACCCCATCACTGTGAGGTTTGCACATCCCTCAGTGCAGACAGGTACCCACGTACCTCAGGGCCCCGGGGGCCGGGCAAACCGGGAGGACCCATTTCTCCCTGGGGAGAGAGAGCAGGGAAGGGATGGGGTGAACACCATGGCTGGGGAATCCTACATGGCAAAGGGGCAACAGTGGGGCAGACCCACCTGAGAGCCGTTGACACCTCGGCACCCCACTGTCCCTGGCTGGCCCAGCTCCCCCTGCAAGGCAAAGGCAAAGGCGTGCTCAGCCCTGTGGCCATGGGCACCGTGTACAGGGCAGGATGGGCCCCCCCACGCATCTCCCACAGAGGCAGAGGCATCCCTGGGCTAG
>VZTU01018469.1:118290-155413 GCA_013400835.1 Zapornia atra | reverse complement strand
GGGGGGGGGCTGTACTGGTGTACATGAGTTTTAACACCGTTTCTCCTTTCATCATTTCCACCCCCCTGGCAGAAGGCTACACATTAGCCAGACACACCCTGTTCAGGTGTAAATCAGCACGAGGGATGGAACTGGGCTGGGCAGCGTGGCACGTCCCAGCCTTGTTCATGGTGGTCCAGCCCCGCTCTCCTGGCAGCATCTCCCCCAGCCCCACCCCCCCCACGTTTCAGCAGCCATTTGAACTGAAAAGATGTGACTTACCATGGGGCCAGGGGGACCTGGGGGACCTGCTGAACCCCCTTCTCCCTGGAGCAGGAGAGAAAGGACAAGGTTTCTCTAGCCTGCCTTGCTTTGATGCTCTCCTTTTAGTCTCCACATCCCAAATGCCCTTTTTCTTTACACTGAGGTCCCTTCGCGTTGCCACCTAAGCATCCCCTGGCTCCCTCTGTACTGGGAGGTGCTTCCATTCACCACCCCCAAACCACTTCAGTTGTCCTTTATCAACCCTCTGCAAGCCCTTCTCTGGATGAGATGCCTCCCAAAGATGCAGCAGCAGCAAAGCTATCGGCGTGGTGTGAGCAGCCTGGAAAAACCTAGGTGCTGCCAGCCTGGGCTTGATCTCAGTGGAAGGTGGTCACCTAAAATAAGCCAGGACACAACGTGCACTGCAAAGGCTCCTTTCTCTTCAGAGCCATCCAGGAGAGCTAGCTGGGATGCAAATGTCCATGTGGGAGATGTTAGAGGTGAGGGACCCCACGTGCAGAGGGACAACACGCCTGGTTGCTGCAGGGCAATTTCCCCATCAGTAAAAGGCACCTCCAAGGCAAAGACACCGATGCAAAAATATCATGAAGATGGAGTTTGGGTCCATCTTTCAGGAAAAAAGTGAAAAGAAAATAAAAAAAGGACTTTGTAAGAGTGAAACACAACGTGGTGCCAGTGACCTGCAAAGGCCAAGCCCTTCCTTCTCAGACCCATCCTTCCAGGGGGGAGCTGCAGGCTCCTGGAGCTGCAGTGCTGCTTGGTGCCTCTTTGGGGAGGGCTGGTTGTACAGAGAAAGCAAAACCACTCACCTCTGGCCCCATGGGGCCCTGGAAGCCCATTGCACCCTTCAGACCCAGCATCCCCTGGGAGAGAAGCCAAGAGCAGGGTGTCAGCAAGGTGCCCACCCTGAGGTGCCCACCCTGAGGTGGCAGCTACCCTTGTCCCACGCCTTGCAGGAGGGTCAGGGAGAACACAGGGACCACGAGGGCTTTGCCCAAAGCCAGGAGAACGTGGGCTGGAGCCAGGAATAGAGCTCAGGGCCATCACAGAGAAGCGAAGGGGTGGGCCCAGGAAACAGGATGGAGGGAAGGAGCCGTCCCAGCACAGAAGGACAGGAGATGCCCCCAGCTTCCCCGTTAACTCACGTGAAGCCCAGCAGGACCTGGCAAGCCGTTTTTTCCCTTCATCCCCTGGAAAAGCCAAGAGCAGCCTGAGCGATGGAGGAGAGCATGACCTGGGGCTGGGGGACCACAGCAGGGAAGGAGCCACCCCCTGTCCAGCCCAGGCAGGGCTGTGAAGAGCAAGGCCAGACATCCTCACCTTCGCTCCCTTCTCTCCTTTGTTCCCAACTGGTCCAGGGTCACCCAGGAACCCCTGAAACAGGAATAACAAAGACATGTGAGTCACAGACAGACCATCAGGAGCTAAAAAGCACCCCAAAGAACTATTGGTGTGGTGCAACAGGACCCTGAAGCTTGTGCTAAACAAGGCAGCCCCAGAAGAAAGCCTGGCAGCTTGTCCCCAGCATGGTGTCACCCGCCGTGGCTACTCCACTCCCATGGCCCATGCAAGGGTGACACAGAGGTGTCCCAGCACCCGCAGGGCTGGGACAGGGCTCTCTGTGGTAGTGCTGCACCAGGCAGCCTGTGCCTTGGAGGATGGGGAAGGGAAAAAAGGCTTCATGTGACCATGCAAGGGGTGCAAAGCTTTGTGCATCCACAGCTGCTGAGGGCTCAAGCATGGAGCACAGACTGAACCTGAGGGCAAGAGACTCTCCTTTGGGTTGCTGGGAGGATGCTCACAGGCAAGAAAGTGCAAAGTATGGGCCAGAAAAGATATATGATAAGCCATATATGATAGAGATATGATGAGCCACATATGATATATGATAAAGGTCAACGATAAACTGCTGTTTCAAGAAAGAAGAAATTGGGTTTGCAACACTGCAGACGGATTGGACCTTGGAGGAGCCCTAAAGCTCCTGGGCAGCTCTAAAAAATTTAGCTAATTAGTCTTAAGAAGAGCAGGTGGGGCAGAGGGGAAACAATTTTAATTGAAATTTTATATCCCAGCTGATAAGAACGCTGGCACAGCCTGGAAAGGAACTGCAGCACCATGCAGGAACAGCCCCCACTGCCCCGGTCAGGGACAGGGCACAAGTGCAACAGGGTGGAGGGTAGCAACAGGGCATCCCACAGCCTAACACAATGTCAAGCTGGCACAGGCATGCCCCCAGGGCTGTGGGTACTGGGTGCTGCTGGTGTGGTACCAGTGAAGCCTGAATGCTGCTTGGCATTAAGTGTACACGCTGGGATCAGCGCTGGCACCAACCACATCGTGCCTGTGGCAGAGCCAGAGCCAGCTTACCTCTTCTCCTTTCTCGCCAGCCAGTCCCCGGTCACCCTGGAAGCCCTGCAGCCCCTGCAGAGGGCAAGGAAGGAGCAGAGTGGGTGCTGAGGGGATGCCCAGCACCTCCCACCCATGCCCGGCTCCAGCCCCTCTCCTCCCTGCGCTGGCAGCTCCTGCCTCCCGCCCATGGCTACCCCAGCGCAGCCTTTCAGGGAGGTTGCTGAGAGCCCCAAACCTCTCAGCATGGTCCAGTCCTTGTCACTATGCTCCAGAAGCCTCTGTTAAAGCTTTGGGCCCTTGATGGTATCCCCAGGGATTGCTGCCAGGGGTCTGGATGAGGACCCACCACCAAGGGACCAGCTTCACAGCTCGAACACTGTCTGGGCAGCCCGTAACCGCTCTCACCTCCTTCCTCCCCTGCCCCCAGTTATTTTCTCCTGTACAAGCAGCCAGGAGAAGGCAGTAGAAGAGCATCCCAGCCCTCACTTGCAGTCCCACCACAGCTCAGGGTCTCCCAAAAGCGCTCAGGTTATCCCAGCTGCTCCTTAACACAGGTGTGTGACGTGTTACAGCCCTGGTCTGGGGAAACGCGAGCCTGAAGGTGCTAATCCAGGACTGCCACCATCTGTAGGCTTAGGGGGGTATTTTAGGCAAGCAAGCATTAAGAGCAGCAGCATTAGGAACCCCTTGTCCCCTGCCCAGAGCTTGGGGCTGCAGTTTCCCCACCCCGACCTGGCCACGCTTGCGGCTCACCTGCTCTCCTGGCAGCCCCCACGGCCCAGGTTTGCCATCCAGGCCAGGGAAGCCATCAGAGCCGGGGTAACCCACACGTCCTGGCAAGCCTTGGAGCCCGGGTTCCCCCTGGGGAGAAAAGCACCAAGCATGGAAAATGAAAAACCAAACTAACTCCACATCACTGTGAAACCAATGGATGGAACACTGAGCTCTGCCTGCCCCGGGCAGGCAGCGCCTGCTAAACCCCAAGCACCTCACATGGAGCCAGGGAAGGCTGGTGGGGGAAAAGCTCTGTGCATCCAGGCACTGCAAGTGTTGGGCATGAGGACGTGCCCAGGCTCTCCAACCAAAGCTGTGGGAGAGCCATGGCTGTGGCTGTACAGCAAGAGACAAAGCAGGGAAGAAGCTACGCGTGAAGGACACCTATCACCAGCCAAGGGACAGGAGATGAGACAAGGGGAAATGGCCTCAAGCTGCCCCAGGGCAGGGTCAGAGCAGGTGGGAGGGAAAAGTTCTTCCCTGGCAGAGTTGTGGGGCTGTGGCACAGGCTGCCCACAGAGGGGGCTGAGTCCCCACCCCGGATGTGTTTAACAGACAGGGAGATGAGATGCTCAGGGATATGGTTTAGCACAGGACAGGGATGGTGGACTTGATGATCTTAAAGGGCTTTTCCAACCTGGTGATTCTGTGAAGAGAAGGTCCAGCGAAAGCCTTCTGCATCTGCTTTTTGGTTCTGGGGCTTACACTCAAAGCCATTTCTGATGCTTTCCCATGTGCAAGACCCTGAGCAGATCCCCTGGATGGGGCACCACCAGCTAAAGCTGAGGGGCAGCTTTTTTTTTAACCCCTCAGCTCACTGGCAATTCTGAATTAAGTCAGGGACTGAATTAAGGAGTCTGGAACAAGGAGAAGACATCTCCCTTCAAATTGCTTTGGCTGTTTGGATTTCTCAAAAATTTCAGAGCATCTGGTCAAGTCCAAAACCTGGACTTTATTTTCATTTGTGAAGTCAGAGTTCAAAGGGAGGGGAGAAAGATACATCTGCCTCAGCTGCTTCTCAAGTGAAGCATCCGGCTGTGAGAATAGAAAAGCTTGTTTTGGGGAGGTTCCATCCCCAAAGGGCTTTTCCAGCTCCCTCCTCAAAGGGCTTCAGCATGGCACAGCCAGCCACGTGTACCCCCCGCCCCCGCTCATTAGTGGCTGTGCAAGCTTGGGGCACCCAGCCCAAAAGGTGGCATTTTTTGCCCCATTCCAGTCCCAGCTTTGGGGGATATTCACTGTTATTTGCAATTTTGCAAAACAGAGACCTGGGCTGTGACATAGCTCTGGCCCGAGCAGATGGGCCAGATGTAAACCAGACTGTGGGCAAACCCAGCCCAGCCCAAGCGTGTGCTCAGGGGCTCGTGCAGGTGGATGAAGTCCCTCCTGCTCTTCCTCACCCCGTTGCCATCCCATCAGCCTCCCCCAGACAGTGAGAGCAGGGAGCAGACACCTGCGGGAGCCTGAAAAGCATCAAAGGCCTCTTGGGCCAGGGTCTAGTGGAAACATGAACCTTAACAAAAACCACCCCAGGCTGGTCAAGAGCTGAGCCCAAAGTTGAGTGGAGTTTCCCTGCTAGAAACCTGGCCCACAGAGCAGGAGAGCAGGGGTGGTGCTGTGGCCATGACACAGCTCCCCAGCCGAAGACATTGAGCTTGCAGGCAGACTGTGATGGGTGGAAAAATGTCTATGCTAACCCCCCCCACACTCCCCCCAAATCCCCTCACAGATCCTGTTTATGTGAAGATGGGGAATAACTTTGGCACCTTTTGGTTGAGCTACGCCAACAGACTCCAGTGTTTACACTCAACCGGCTTAACAGAGTCTGTGATGCCTTCCAGATGTTGGCAGCTGGTAAAACACTGTCCCTGGGGTGCATCCCTGCAGCCAGGGAGTGGGGCCAAGGGTGACAGGACACCTGGCAGCAGGACATGTGATGGAGAGCAGACACGGTGTCTGGTGGCATAGCTGCATTTCTTGCCCAAGATATATCACCTCTATCTTTTGCCATGAGCTCTTGGGATGCAACCCAGCTGCCAGGAACCACCCTGTGTCCTGCTCTCCTGCCCATCCAAACCCTCCTTCAGCAGGGATCCATGTAGCTCAGCCTGTCCTGTGCTCCTCTTCTCAAGACAGAGGAAACACCACCCCAGTTTGGGAAAGGAGGACGCGATGACAAAGATGATGGCCAGAGGAAAGGGAGGTGATTGCTGAGAGGAAGCCAAGTGTGGTGGTTAAGGTCACTTAACCTCTCCAAGCTGGGCTCTCCCACAGCCAGGCTCCCCCACTGCCCCCCAGCCAGGCATCCCCACCAGCACCCCCGCTCACCGTGTACCCCCGCTGGCCTTTCTCGCCCGGCTCCCCCGGATCTCCGCAGGGTCCCTGCGCACAAAGAGGCATCGAGTGAACAGAGCGTCCCATCCCACCCTGTGCTGAGGGACTGAGAGCAGCCCCGAGCCCTGCAGAGGCTGTCACAGGCACGGCAGCCTGGGGAAGGGCAGAACAGGAGGACTTGCACCCCTTGACACACCGGCCACCCTGCTGCCTTTGCAGGATCTGTGACTGAGGCAGGTCTGGAGGAGGTGACAGATCTGGTTCCCCATCGGTTTGGTGCTCCATGGGAGGTCAGGATGGGGAGTTTTGCTTTTGTTTCAGAAAGCAACCTCAGAGACCCTCGCTGGCAAAGGCCAGGCAGGGGAGAGCATCACCCAGCAATCCTGGGGGGTGCAGACCCACCAGCAAGGGGCTGGCCCCACAAAAGGACCTCCTGAGCTGTTCTCTGGCCTGTTACTGTGCCTCTGGGAGGGATCCACATGTTCCCCATCCAAACACGGGGCAGGAACCCGATGCCTGGTGAAGATAAGCTATTGCTCTTTGACTGGCAGGGGCTGTGCCTGCCAATGCAACCCAGGGAGTTAGATATCAAACATCACTGGGTTTCACTTCAGAGGGAAGCAGACAATCAAACCATTAGGTTTCTTCGAAACCCAATCCCAAGGCCCTTAATTACAGCATACCAGAAGCCACAGGGCAGCAGATGACGTTTTAGGCAGCCCAGAATGGTGCAAGTGATGGAGGACATTGACCCCAGCTGGGGTGACAGCGGGGCCATCACCACCCAACCACAGAGGGGACACGGGGCTTTTCTTACTTACAGGTGCTCCCATCTTCCCTGGATGTCCTGGGGGACCAGGGGCTCCAGGTTTTCTCTGGAATGAAGAGAGAAACGTTGGTAAAACAAATCTCAGATCTGAAGTGCTTGGAGAGAGGAAAACCCAGCTGACCAAGCTGAGATAAACCCAAACCACAGAGAGCCCCTCAGCGCTGATACTCACCGGCCAGCCGGCGTGTAGAAGCTGGTAGAACGATGATTGCTGAAAGGGCAATGGGGAGGAAGCAAAACATTAAAAAAAATAGTCCCTAAATCCCTTTTTGTTGGCTTCCAAGTCTCTTTCCTGTTGCTTGGGAAGACACAGCAATGAACCAGTCCTCTAATTAACTTTGTTTAATACCAAGTCACAGGACAAGGCTTAATCTGAGGACATTGTGTAGGAGAGAAGGAACTGCTGGCCTCGTTAGCAAACGAAGATGGAGAGCTCAGTTCTGAAATCTGCTGAAATTCAGGTTCCTCATGGATGCCCGAGCAGCTGTGGGGCACCAGAAATGTTTGGGAACCTCACCCTGGCCACCCCCACCTGAAGCCCTGGATCAGGAGGAGAACCTCCAGCAGCTGTGACTGTCAGGTTTTCTCCTCGCTGCTCCCACCAGCCAAATCCTTCATGTGCCCCCAATATTTTTAGGAGACCAGATGACCACAAAGAGGAAGAAACCCACCCAGAAGCCACAGGGTGGGCTAATCCCACCATAGCCACAGCTAATCCCACCATTGTAAGGGTCCTACAGTCTCCTCGCACAGCCTCCTCTCTGCATACCAGGTTTCCCCAAGTTTTGGGTGATGCCCAGAGAACACAACAATCTCTATCTCCAACTACCAGCCACCCTCCTGCCCTCTCAGCAGCACAAACCACGGACACTCAGGAGGCAAAATCCACCTTTCTTCCTCCTCTTCCTCCTCCCCATGTGAAGCCAGACACTCAGTCCAGGCAGCTCCTCCAGATCCTGGCTTTCCTCAAAGCTAAGAGGAGCCCCCCTTAATCCATCACCCCCAACCCTAAGCAGCTGGAAGGCCAGGATTCCCACATGCTCCCCAGCTTCAGCCTCAGAGATGTTGGGAAACCTCCTCCTGTGTCCCTCCCCCCCAAAAATCTGTCCTCTGATCAAGGAGAAGGGAAAAAGCCAAGGAACTCATTAGTGAAAACACACACAGACCTTTCCCCATATGGAAATGTTTCTAATCACGAGTGGGGCTCTGGGGGCAGATGATGGATGGGTGCATTATACTGGCTCCATCGCCGCACCAGACATCACGGCTCTTCCAAAGCCAATCCCCAACTGATTCCTGTGAGCAAAGGGGTGCAGCCCCTGCCAGGGCCAGGCCATGTTCCTCTTGTCCAGCAAGGTCTCATTTCCCTCCCAAGCTGCTCACAAAGATGTTTTTAGGGGTGGTTGGAGCATGGCCAAGGCTTTTGCCTTGTCTCAGGAATCAGCAAACTCAGATTCACTCAGAACAGGATATTATTTCATGAGGCTTCAAAAAAAAAACACCACCTCACCCCACCAAAAGCCAACCTTTTAAAAAGGGGGAAAAAAAACACCCCTCAGGAGACCTGAACTCGTATTCCAGAGTGCCAGATACCAGAAATTAATTACCCTTCTGCAATTTCAGCTGGAACCAGCCAGCACTTTGCTCGCTGCAGCTCTGCTCAGCGGGGAGCAGCGGGAGGGTGCAGGGACCGGCTGCAGGGCAGAAGATGGGGAGTGGTGACTGCACGGATCTGTCCTCCTGTGGAACTCCAGCCTGAGCACAGGGCAGAGAAATCCCTTCCAACAGCTCTGCATGGAGCAGGTCGTGCCCTGCAACGCAGTCTGTCTGCCCCCTCCCCAGGCCACCCCATGGCCATGAAGCCGTGCAGACACAGAGCTGCAGGAGCTGCTGAACTTTTGGTAGCAGGGAAACCCCAAAGGTCGTCTCCTCTTTGCACAGAGCAGTATTTTCTTTCCCTCTAAGATTACCAGCTCTCATTCCCTGGCCTCACCTCTTGCTTTTTAAGGTATTGGGAGACATAAAACAAAAGGACTGCAGAATAAGGTTCTTACTAACTGTTGCAGCTCCAGTTCTCCTTCCTCCTTCCCCAGCTCCAGGGACTACCCAAGTCAACGCAGCTAGAATAAGATGGCAATGGTTCCTGCCCCTCAAGTTACACAGAGATGTTCCCTGGCAAACCCAGTGACTGCCAGCATGCTGTGTGCAAAAGCACAGGACAGAGCCTGGGGCAGAACCGTAGTGCCCTTAAGCTGGTTTTGCTCAAGTCCCACAAAGGCTGGTTTCCCTGCAAATGAGCAGGAGAGGCTCTGGAGCATCCCAACAGTCGTAACTGCCCTGGGACAGTCACCTGTGTCCTTTGCTTTCACACTGCGTTACATCCCCTGCCCTGAGAGGGGGTTCCTCTGACTCACATTTCCAAAGGCTGAGCCAACAACAAGCACCAGCAGCCCCCAAATTGCAGCGCTGCCCCAAGCCACAGCATTTCTCCAGCCCCTCCGTAAGTTGGGGAGGAGGGGCAGGCTGCAGAAGCAGACATCCCCCATCCTCAGAGCAGCCAGCACTCAGCCTTTCAGCCCTGTGCTATCTCAACAAAGATTAGTGAAACCCAGCCCGTGGCTTTGCATCCCGTTTCCTGCTGCCGAGCAAAACGCTGCCGCCGGCACTGCCGGGGTCATAGGGCTACAGACACAATAGCCGAGCAAGGCTTTTGGGTGCCCCACACCACCCTCGCCAGACACTGCCTTCCCCTCAAGATCGGCACTTTGCCAAAAGCACCGGGCCAAGAGCCAGCATGCAACACCCCCCTTCCTCAGGAGCCTGCAGCCAGGGCCCCAGCAGCCCTCCAGCTCCGTTTGACTTCCCAAATGTGGTGAGACTGCCTGCTCCATGCAGCTTTCCCAACACCTCAGCACCGAGGGGTGGGATACACCAACGAAATCATGCCTGTGGCAGCAGCCAGAGGTGTGAGTGTTGCTGCCTCTGGAAGGACACAAAGCTCCAGGTTGCTTTCCAAATGCAGGTGGGAAAGGAAAAATGCCATCCTGTGTGCCACCTTGCAGTGTGTGACCATGCCCTGACACCAGGACGTACCGTTACCCCTCCTCCCAAATGAGTGAGAGAAGTGAAATGTCCTGCCCAAGGTTCATACAGCCTTTAGAGAGCCTGAGCATGGAGCCCCGGCCTCCCACCAGCCCATTGCTCTGCCCATTGCACCCAGGAGCCTTGCGAGCCACCCTGCCCAGCACCTCCTTGGAGCAGCCGATGTCTGGCCAGGCTGCAGCCCCACCGAACTTTGCAGCCAGCTACACAGCAGCCAAAGTGCTCCTGCCTCCCTGCAGACCCTGTCCCACTCCCGTGCTCCCCTCGGCAGCAGGGTTTGGGTGAGACAATGTCTTGCCTTGGCCAGAAGCTTGACAAACCCCACACAAACCCCACGAGCCAAAGCCACAGCTGGGGCACAGCAGAAAACTGGGATGTGATGGAAAATGGGAGCAGCGCCGAGTGGGAGAGGGGCTGCTGGCTGCATGGCTTGGATCTTCTTTGGCTGCTGCTCTGCAGAGGTAGGGCATGGACCACCCTTGGCAGGTCATGGATGTACGTGGACCGCAGGGACCCTAGATCTCCCAGTCGGATGCAGGGGATGCTGTGAGAGCCCAGCCGTGCACAGGGCACATGCTGGTCCCGTTTCACCAAGGACAGCTGCCCGCAGAGCTGCAAGTCTCCCCTCGGCATCTGCAGGTTTGGGATCCCAGGCCATGGAGAACCCTTCCCCTTGGTGCACGCCCAGGGAGGTGGAAGTGGAGCTGTAACTCACCGTGAATGTCTGCCAGTCCTCCCTGGAGTTCCTCCAGAGCACGATGGTGGGGACACCGGGGATGCCTGTGGGGCCTGGGTCACCGGGAGGGCCCGTCCGCCCCACGGCTCCGGGGTACCCCTAGGAAAACAAGGGCAGCTCCTTAAAACCAGCCAGGGGTCTGACAGGCTGGACACAGGCTCCGTCCCAAGTTAGGCTCAGCCTGGCTCTAGGCACCTTCCTGGGTTCTAACCAGCTCCTGAGATCTACAGCACCCTGACAACAGGGAAGGCAGGAGTGAGCTCCACACACGTGTGCCTATTCCCTATCTAAATGCCACTGGCATTGAAGGCAATGCACACGGACGTGGTGCGACGCGTGGGGCAAGGAGTTTGTCCCTCTGCAGCTTGGGAAAGACAGAAAGTGCTGTGCAAAGGGGGTTAGGAGCACGCTTTGCTGTTTTGCTGATGGGGAAACTGAGGCACTGCCTTTAGCCAAACATCCCCAGGCATCTGCCCGTGCTCTGTCAATGCTGTGCGCAGCAGACCGAGCTGTGCTGTGCAGGCTGCTGCACACAGGAGGGGCTGCTGTGGGTCTGACCAAGGTGCTGCTGGAGGGCAGACGTCCCTCCAAGGTGAGATGGTGGATAATGGCACAGGGCAGGACTTTGGGACACACCAGCACCCCTCTTCCAGCTGACCCGAGCTAATGCTGCTTCATGTCCCTGCTCAGCTGCCTCTGCAGAGCCATTAAGTGGCTCAGAAGAAAGACAGCAGGTTGTGTGGACACACATCAAGGGCCACCAGACTGCAGCTTCAGAAGCTCACGCTGCCCTCTTGATGAGAGCCACCCAACCCAACCTACCCCACCCATGGTACTTACCCTGTCCCCATCCCATACCTGCCCCTGGTTTCATGGGTACTTACTTTGTCTCCTTTGGGCCCCACCAGACCACGTCTCCCAGGACAGCCCTGAAAGGCAGAGGAGAGCTGTGTCACCCCACAGGGAGACCTCCCAACCAGGGGAGATCCCACTGGATGGGTGACCAGTGCCATCCAGATCCCAGGGAAGTAGGAGTTGAAACAACTTGTTCGGAGCAAACCAGCAGCACCCAAAAGACTAGTGGGGTGGGAAGTACACTCTATTTTATGCTTTTTATGCTGCTCACTTCCCACTCTCCTGCCCTGGCATCAGACACAGTCGCTCAGCCAGCTGAGTGGCGTGGTCCTGCAGCATCCATCACAAGCACCCAGACCATATGGCTGGGGAGCAGGAGCACATTTCCTGACACCTGGTGAGGAAAGGCAGCGTGTCAGGAAAAAAAAAACCCAAAATCCCCAAAAGCTGGATCACAGCCACAGACTCCAACAGTAGTTTGGATGAGGATACAAACATCTGGGCCTTCCAACTTGTGTGAGATCTGATCTAGCCCATCTCTAGTCAGCAGCACAGATTTTGGCCAAGCAGTGACCCCGCTTCAGGGCTTAATGAAACATCTGTCTGGACAGAAACAAAGTCAGATAGGAGCTCCTGGCTTTTCTCAATGAAAGAATCTACCTGGAAGATGTCTGCAGAGACTGATAGCACACCGAGCTGCAGACAGCTGCAGAGCTGCAGCTCTGACGCTTCAATTACAGCCCCTGGGTTTGTTTGGAGCTTGCAGACAGCCTTGCTTGAGCCCAGAAGCTTGGGCATCTGAGCCTAGGAATCCTCAGTGAATTAACACCACCCTGGCACATACATGGCTGCACCCCCGTGACCCCCAGGCCAGCCCTGACCTCCCCTCTTTGTGCTGCTGGGATGGGCGAAGTGGCCAAGCTGCACAGCCAGAAACAGATTTGGCACCGAGGGGGTTTTGTCATCTGAAGTGCCCAGAGCTGAAGGCCATGGGGCTTCATGGCTCAGCTCACCCTCTCTGAAGGGCTGGGGGCCATGATGCCCAAGCTCAGGTCATGTATGTGTTCGTGCAGCGGCCGTGACGCTGGTAGCCCTGGTCTGACTCTCAAACTGAATCATAGGCCCATAGAACAGTCTAGATTGGAGACTTTCAGACCTTCAGATCTCTCTTAAGAGTGATCCTAATGCTGCCAAGCCCACCACTGCAGAGGGAGGTAAAGCAAAGCAATTCCTGCCCACTGTACCCACACACCAGAATAGGCAGGGACCCCTCCCCGTGCCAGGCAGCCCCTCTCTTTATCCACCCAGCACCCTTCCTTTAAGGAGCTGGATGTGTGCTGCTCAGACACCACTTCTGCAGGAAGGGACCCAGTTTGGAGTCACTGGGAATTTACTGTGAGCACCATGTGCCCATTGCGAGGTGCCTGGGGACAGGCCCATCCCCTCTGCCCTGCACACAGCTATAAACTAGTCCTGCCTCCCCCGATCCCCTCCAAAAGATGTACAGAGGGGTCCAGTCACTCCTTCTCAGTGCAGCCCCAGAGGTCAGGGAAGTCCCACTCCAAAAGGAAAATTCCCAAATTCCTCTTAATGGCATTATCCAAGGCAAGGACACTGACTCTTTGGTCTCACTTCCACATTTAAACACCCAAAACACCTTTGCTGGCATCACCACAAGCATGGGCCATGGCAGCAGTAAGCTATGTGGGTGTGAATACAGGGTGACCAGACTGGGCATCAGTCTCAAAACAGGCTCTATATGCCCAAAGCACCCCCCTCTATGGCTCAGGACAGCCAAAGGGGGTTGGTGGGACAGAGACCCAAGGAGGCAGGAGGACCTTTGGAGACCAGCATCAAGGGCAGAGCCCACCTGCCCTCACCCCAAGGCATCAGGAGAGGCTGTGGCTTGGCACATTGTTCAGCTAAACCAAGACCTCTAACCACACAGGAGGAGTTTCAAGCCCACAGCTCAACCCCACACTCCTGATGTGGGGATGGAGACACTTGTACCTGTGTTTCTACCCAGGATGCTCACCACCAAGAGAAAACCCATCTTGATGCCTTCTGCAGGAGGGAAATAACAATCCCCTCCTGGCTGGTCCCCTCCATGTGCCTCCTCTCCCACAGCTGACAGCGTGGCTGTCAAGCACAGTGACGTTTCCTCTGCTCCCAGGATTTTTTCAGCCTTCAGCATCTGTTCTTTTTGCCTTTTTTTTTATTTTTAAAGTTTTTTGCAGGCAATAGCTGCTGCAGCAACAAGGGGATGGCTCGAGGGGGAAGCTAGCAGTCCTAAATTTAACCTAGGAAGCCCACGCCGATGACAAATTTAGTGCCAGGTCCCTCAAACACAGCCACAAAACCAGCCCTGTGTGGAGACCTGCAGCATCTGATGAACCCCCAGGGCAACCTTGGGCTCAGGGCATCCCAGATGGCTTTCATGCGGGAGTCTGCCCAGGGAGAAGAAGATGCCCGTGGTCACTTCTGGCCATGGCACTGGGAAAATGAAGAGCAGTTTCCTTGGGGAATGGTTAAGAAAATGTAACAAAATTAGTGAAATCATGCTGGCAGAAGAAACAAACATGGGAAAAGCCATGAAAACATTTTCCAGCTATTTCTCAGTGCAGACTGATGCCTTCAGAGATCTACCTATTTTAAGGTCACTTTTTTTTCTCATTTCCCTTTTTTCATCCACTGGAACAGACAAGCAATCTGAAACATCCTCAAAACTTATTTCCAGGTGAATTCAACACCCTGCTTTGAACCACCACAAATTTTGGGGTGTTGCAGTGGTAGAGAAGCAAAGGACAGTGATACCCATGGGGCCACAGGCTGATACCTGGGGTTTGCTGTGGGGACAGGGGCTGGAGGAGATGGCTTGAGCCCCTAAGCCTGCCTCTGGGCAGGACCAGGGTAAAACGAACTCCGATAACATGGTTAAATGACTTGAAACCATCTCTAGGGCAGGGGGATAAGGGAATCATCTTCTCTCCAGTTCCCAATGAAGTTTTCAAGGAACATCAGAAACCCTTCTCACTGGGCCAGGCTGGTGCATAGCTGGTGCACAGCACCATGCTGCTTGTATTGAGGAGGTTCCCCTGCCCAGTTTCTCCCAGCGAGGTGCTGGCACCACAGTCCACACCCATCACCCACTCCAGAGGGGAAGATGCACCACAACCCATCCCTCCCCTCCCATGGCCATCACCCCACCACTCACCGGCAGCCCCGGAGGTCCCGGCAGCCCTGGTGGTCCTGGCTTCACATGACCCTGCTGCCCGTGTGCCGCTGGTGAGACAGGGTGCGCTGGGTGGGCAGTGCCATCCCCAAGCCCTGGGACAGCGGGGCTGGTTGTGACCAGAGGATGCTCTGGGACACCCGTCGCTGACTCCATCCCCAAGGGACCTTTGGGGACATTTCCTTTGGGGATCACTGCCTCACGTGCCGATGGGGAGACCTTGGCGAAGGTGGCAGGCACATCCAGATCAGCGATGGCATCCCTGGGTTTGGCGGGGGAGAGCTGCCGCCGGGTGCCTGCATCACCCGTCAGCTTCTCTGTGGTGACGTTCTCCTCCCGGGGGTCAGAGGCACGCTCCTTCTTGGGTGCTCTGTGTGTTTTGGTGGGGGGTCCTGGGTGGACAAAAGCACCGTGAGGCACCCAGCGGTAACGGTGTACAGGAGAACTGAGAGAAACCAGGGCCATGGACTCACCGGAGCTTCCAGCGACCCATGGGCTGCTTCTGCTGAGCCCTGGCCTGCCAGGGCCGGTGATTTTATTATAGGTGGAGTTCAGCAGCTCAAAGCCTTCATCCTCAATGGAAAGGCTGCTCTCCTCCTCCTCCTCAGCTGACAGCATCTCGTGAGCAGAGAGTGCAGTGAGGGCACTCCCATCAGGCTGGAGGTTGAGAGTCTCCTGGGTATCTTCCCACGTCCAAGGTGGCCCCAGGGTCAAATCTGAGTTGGTGAGCCTGGAGTCCTGAAAAGGAAGATGGAAAAAGAAGAAAGAAACTTGCAGTTTTCACTTTTTTTACCCCTGTCCTCACTCCACACACTCGTGCTTCTTAACTTCACAAAGCTTGTGAGCCCCAGGCAGGAACCCCAGACAGGAGCCCCCGAGCTCGAGGGCACCTCACCAGCAACAGGTTGGTCAGTTCAGCCCAAAACAACCCAAAACTCGCCCTCCAGAAGGGACATGAGGCAGTTGTGCTTGGGCCAGGCTAACACAAACCTCCTCAGGGTCCCACCACAATGGTGCCCATACAAATTTCTATGCTGGAGGGGCACCAAGCCCAAAGCCTTGTGTCACAGATCCAAGCTTGAGGGTAACTTCTGAAACAACTCAAGCACAGGTGTCACATTGCATCAGGGATCGGTCTGTCCCTTCCACCTTTGATTTTGCTGCTTCTGCTTATTTCAAGGGTGCTGGCGGTCTCAGGGTAATGATGGGGAGCTTGCAGGCCCCAGCACACACCTTCCCATCGTGCTGGTGGCAAACCTCCAAGGGTTGGGGAGTGGGAGTACAGATGCAAACACTGGAGAGGGACTGGCTCTGTCTCCAGCGGCAGAGGCATGGTCCCCCTGGGACAGCGCAGGTTGCAATGGCTCCCTCAGTCCTACAACCACTGGCAGAGACCGGGAACCACCAAGGAGGGAGGAAAACCACAATGTCAACAGCAATATAACCTTCCAAGGAGCAGCTGAGGGAGCTGGGGGTGTTCAGCCTGGAGAAGAGGAGGCTGAGGGGAGACCTTATCACCACCTACACTGACCTCACAGGAGGGTGCAGAGAGGTGGGGGATGGTCTCTTCAGCCAGGGGACAGGAGATGGGACAAGGGGAAATGGCCTCAAGCTGCCCCAGGGCAGGGTCAGAGCAGATGGGAGGGAAAAGTTCTTCCCTGAAAGCGTTGTGGGGCTGTGGCACAGGCTGCCCAGGGAAGAGCTGAGTCCCCACCCCTGGGTGTGTTTAACAGACAGGTAGATGAGGTGCTCAGGGATATGGTTTAGCACAGGGCAGGAACAGTTGGACTAGATCTCAAAGGTCTTTTCCAGCCTTGTGATTTGGTAATATCTGCCCTCAGGATGAAATCTGTGGATGTGAAGGAGCAAAACATTCAAGAGTTACCTGCATTAAAACGCCCATGGGTTCTACACCCAGCAGCAGCATGTCTCAGGCTGGGCTTGCACACTGAGCCATGCACACACAGGCCCTGAGGTGGGTTGGTTGGTGGGTGCAAAGGACCTTTGCCTCTCCTGAAAGAGTCGTCAGCCCCCCATGCCCACCACCCCCTGCTCAGGGCTTGATCCACGTTCCTGCTGAGCTCCACGGGGCAGGGAGGGCCCCCACAGATGGGCACCCAGAAGAGCTGGGTGGCACCTCAGCACTGGCTGGTGGTTCCTTGGGGCTAGTGCCATGCAGCTGATGAAGAGATAGTCTGCAAGAAGTCACTAGAGGGAGATGCAAGCCCATGCTTGGGTTGCTGGGCTGCAGAAGGGGAGCTGAGCTAGGAAGAGCTATGGAACATCCTTCCCATGATGCTTCCCATCTGTTGATTGAACCCACTGCTCAGCCCTGATTCTGCTCTGCACCACAGACCTAAGATGGGTGCTTCCTGGGGAGAACCAACATGGATTTGCATGAACACTGAGAAGAAAAACCCCAACGAACAAGAACCCAATGTATTGGCGGGTCAGGGGATCCAATCCCACTGCCCCACTTCTGGAGGGTCCTGGGAGGCAGAGGAGCTCCAAAGGCAGCAGGAGCTGCTGAAGCCTTTGCTCTGCTGTTGGACACCACACCATCAGACCAGCGATTTCCAGACTCTTCCCATCCCAATTGGGGAGGAAAAAGGAAAATTTTAGTTTTTCAATTTTCAACTGTGAGGTTCAAAGAGTTTCTTTTAAGCCCAGCTGAAAGGCTTTGCTCTCAACCTTTTTTTTGGTGAGTCCTATGTCTGATATATAATACAATTTGTTATAATTTATACTTTTATTTCAAGCTTCCATTTATGGATGATTTTATAAACTAAACCATACCTCAAATCAGAAAAAAAAGTGTGTGTTTTGGGGTTCTTTTAATACCAAAATAAAGTATTTTGATATCCTTTTTCCTCTTCTAAAATCCACAGGCTCTTTCCCCATCAGAAGTTCTAACTAGGGCAAATCAGCATCCTCCTGAAAAATTAGCAGTGCCAGAAACTATTGCTGATACCAGCCACGGGCACAACCTCTGGATACCTCCCTCCATGGAGCATCTCCCCCACCATGCCCCACAGCATGAGGGTGGCCAGGCCCACAGTGCACCCATTCACACTGGTCCCGCTGCTGTTGTGGTAGGTAGATACATGAGGGATGTGTCTAAGGCTACACATGGGTACCAGAGGAACCCAGCCCAGGTCACATCCAGGTCTCACGTTACCTGTTGCTCTCTAATCTCTCAGAGGGGCTTGGGGCCAACCTCCCCAACTCCCCTTGCATTCACTCAACCAAAACCAACTCAACACTCAAGCAAGCAGACGATATTTTTCCTGAGCCAAGACAGTCTCTATGAATATTGTATAGATACAATACATACATGTATAGGAGTACTCCCACTTCCTCAGCCTGTGACACAGATTTGCCACCCCACCTGCAGACAGAGATGTGACCCCCCAATGGGAGAGGCCATGGCAAAGTTGATGTGCCTATGTTACCCTGTTCCTCTGGCCAGCACCATGGCCCAAGCAGTTTATACACCAAATGGCATGGATAGCTGTGAAGAACAGTGCCTGTAGTAGTGCCTATAGCAAGTGGCAACCTAGCACCAGGGAGGAAGGGCTGAGAAAGGTCAGGAGGAGACAAAAAAGATAGGAGGGAAAGGACACAGAGCTGGCAGGTGGGAAAGCACTCACCAGAAGTGACCAGCCAGCCCTCCTTCCCCAGAGATCACCAACAAGGACCGGTGGTCCTGCCTCACTGGCTGGAAAGAGCACCAGATACAATTAGGGTATACACATAAAACCAGAGGGAAGGGAGAAGCGAATTGGGAAAGGAGAAGACAACCCTCACTCATCTCCAGCCCACTCCCTTCAGCAGCTTTAGCATGTCACTGCTGTGGGATTTTCACAGGTGGGGCTCGAGGCGAGCTCCTTACCACCACAGCCCAAAGAGCAAAGGAAGGGAAGGACAGTGTTTGCCAAACAGCACCCAGCATCTGGGTGAAATTGAAGACTGAGGAAAGTAACTGGCTAAAGCTCTGTGCAAAGTCATCAGAGCAAAGCACCCCGAGGGGCTGGGCTGCACAGGAGCTGTTTTCATAGACAGAAACACTAATGAACCACAAACGAGGCTTGCAGAGCTTGATACAAATTAAAACGTGCTGCTGATTAAATCACAGCAGCTTTGCTGCCTTTGAGGTGGAGGGAAAGCAGGTGTCACATCAGGAGAGCAGGGAAGCAGCCAGCGCTGCTCATCTGCAGCACGCACAGGCTGGACCCAGGGCATCACGGCAAGGCAAGCTGTCAGGCACAGCCAGCTGGCATGTCCCCACCCTCATCCCAGCATCCCAACCAGCCCAGGCCCTCTGCTTGGCAACACAGGAGCCAAGGATCAGAGAAGCTGCTGGCAGCAGTTGGTATGAGGAAGCATTAACCACAGGTATGGGCTGGGGACTGGCCTGCTGGAGAGCAGTGTAGGGGAGAGGGACCTGGGGGACAGCAGGATGACCATGACCAGCACTGTGCCCTCATGGCTAAGAAGGCCAATGGCATCCTGGGGTGTATCAGAAGGGGGGTGGTTAGTAGGTCAAGAGATGTCCTTCTTACCCTCTGCTCTGCCCTGGTGAGACCACTCCTGGAATATTGTGTCCAACTCTGGGCCCCCCAGCTCCAGAAGGACACAGAACTCCTTTGAAAGAGCCCAGTGCAGGGTCCCAAGGTGATGAAGGGAGTGGAACCCTTTCCTTATGAGGAGAGGCTAAGGGAGTTGGACCTCTTTAGCTTGGAGAAGAGGAGACTGAGGGGTGACCTCATCAATGTTTATAAATGTGCAGAGGGTGAGAGTCAGGAGGATGGAGCCAGGCTCTGCTCAGGGATGGCAGCGACAGGACAAGGGGCAGCGGGTGCAGCTGGAGCAGAGGAAGTTCCATGGGAATGTCAGGAGGAACTTTGTCACTGTGAGGGTGACAGAGCCCTGGGACAGGCTGCCCAGAGAGGTTGTGGAGTCTCCTTCTCTGGAGACATTCAGACCTGCCTGGATGTGTTCCTGTGTGATTTAGTCTGGGTGCTCCTGCTCTGGCAGGGGGTTGGACTGGATGATCTCCAGAGCTCCCTTCCAGCTCCCAAAGGTCTGTGATTTGCAGGCTGGGTAAAGCTCACCACATGGACACAGGCTGCACCACGTTAGAATTTCATGGAATTATTTAAGCCCTTTTCAGGCTGCCCCAGGAGCTGACACAGCCTGTGGAGCACAGCACTGACTGCTGGGAACCAGACCTCAGGGCAGGCCAGGGACTTTCCCTGCCCCCCTTAGAGCAGCACCAGCTAACCAGATATCCCATCTGGGACATAGCACCTTTCCAGCAGAAGGTCCTGTTGTTTAGCTTAAGCCATTCCCAAACATTAGGAAATAACCACAGGAAGAACCTTCCTCCCCTGTGACTGCATCAGGGAGCGTCCCAGCAGAGCCCTGCCAGCCACCTTCTCCCCTAAGCTCAGCACACCCAAAAACCTTTCTAAGAGCCAAATCTCAGGTGAACCACAGGCATCAGCTCAGCAAATCAACCCCTTGGGTAATTTTAGGGTTCTTTTTTGAACCCCAGAGTTGCTGGAATAGAGGCTGAAGCCACTCAGCGTGTGGGAAAGGTGAAGACAGAGCTTCCAGGCATCAACTTCCCTCACCACCAGCTCAGATCTGCAGCCCCAGAGCTAAGGCAGAACCCTGCCCTTGCCACAAGGTGCTTTCTCTCCCCAACTCCCGCTCATAGCCCCTCCCTCTCCCCCCCNCCCCCGCAATGCACAGCCATTTCCTTCCTTTCCCTTGCCCTGCCAAGCATCAGGGACAGGCAGCCCCAGGGGGATTAACCACAGTGCAGATAAAAGCAGACACCATTCGGCCAGGTCAGCCCCTACACAGCCACATACCACCCAGCCAACGCTCACCATCCGCACCCTGAATTCAATTACCCTTCCCAAATATATCCTGGATTCAATTACAGGAGGGCAAACCCCTTCAGCTGTTCCTGCCAGACTTCAACTCCAGTGAAGAGTCCCCGGCCTTAGCTTTAACTAGCTTGGTTTGTGGCCCTGTTTCTGTTTAAGCAGGATGTCCATGAGCTGGTGGTGGTCAGGAAAGAGCCATAACATAAAGGCTGCCACAGCAGCAGTTGGGTTTTTTCCCCCAAAAAAACCCTAATGCCAATAAAAAAGGAAAGAAAAAAGAAGTTTGTTTTACCAAGTCCTTTCAGACAAGAACTCAAGTAGAGGGCTGAAGAAAAAGCACTCTGGCTAAACTCAACACTGTCACTTGTACAGCTTAAAACCAGATGAGCTGGTCATTACAAGCAACCATGTTCCCTGCAAGGTCACCTTCCTCCTGAGGAGGTGAGAGGAGCCAAAGGGGAACCCAAGGGACCTGCAGGCAGCTGGTTCACCCTCCTGGGTCCAGCCCAGATGGGCTGATTTCTTGCCCTCCAGCAAGGAGACCCAGGTGCACCTCAGGGAGGGAACCATGGAGCACGGGGAGACCTGAAGGCTCTTCAGACCCACAGATGAGGTGCCCTTGGCTTAGCCTATAAAGCTCATGCTTGGCCATAGATACCACTGCCATCCACCAGCCTAGCACCCAGCTCCTGTAACTTGTCCAGGAGTAGTTGAAGATGCTAATTGCTCCTGTTAATGCACTATAATTAGCAGCCTCTTGCTCACTTTCCTTCCTGAACAATGCAGTCTACAGCCTACAGTGTCAGCAAACCATGGCAGCAGCTCCACACCACACACCCAACATCTGCCCAGTAAATACAGGCTGCCCAGAGAGGGGGTGGGTGCCCCATCCCTGGGGGTGTTCAAGGCCAGGTTGGATGGGGCCCTGGGCAACCTTGTGTAGCTCCAGGCCTGGAGGTTGGTGGCCCTGCCTGTGGCAGGGGGTTGGAGCTCTGTGATCCTTGGGGTCCCTTCCAACCCAGACCAGTCTGTGATTGTATGATTTAGATTATTTGCAAACCTCCAACAGCTGGGACTCTGGAGAAGAGCATCCAAAATATGAAAGGGGCTGAAAACTCATCTCATGGGGAGGAAGAGGATGTTCATTTTCCTCCCCATCCTTCTGGCACCAAGGTGGCTCAGAGGTAAGGACCAGGCATCAGATGCTCCTCCACAAGCCTCTTCCTCCTCCATGTGGTAATTAAACCCTCTGCAACCGCGGCTGCAGGATTCAATTTGGGGTTTGGCACACAGTAAATCCAACAAGAAACAAGAGCTGGTGGGGGCAGGGACTTGGCCTATGTGTAAGTTCCAATTAAAATAGTTTGAAGAATTGACTCATTCCTGGTTAGCTCTGGGTGCTGTTATTTCTGGTCCTGTTTGGCAGGGGGTGTGTGTGTGGAAGACCTCTCCAGCCACCCCCAAAGAAAAGGTCTTGGCTTTTTATTATCTAACAGAACTTTTCCTTCAGGAGCAGCCCTGCAGCAAGGCAGGGAACTGAGAAAAGGCTTTTCAATCTGGAAGTGAAAATACTTGATTTCAGCTAGAATGAAGAGCTGTGCAGAGCCCTGCCTCAGGCTGGTGTGACCTCGGCACCAGGATCTGCTGCATGCTCCCATCTCCCACCACATCTGAGCCCCCAAACATGCTGTAAACTCCACAAGAGGCATTTTCTCCTTCTGGTTAATTAGGCATCAACATCTTTTGGGGGAAAATAAGGGCCTTCCACTTCCAAGCTTCCCCTTGAAGACCATTGGAATCATCACTATCTCCCAAACTAAACCCCCAAGGCAGCTCACAGCTCTGACTGAGCCAGGTGGGTGCCCACCACAAGCCAGAGCTGCAGGATGGTCCCGCTCTCACCTGGAACGTCCTTCTAAGCCAAGACCTTTGTTAATAATTAACAGTAAGACAAGGAAACAAAAGCAGCCAAGAGAGCCATAAAAGGGAGTATTTGGGCACTATATCAGAAGGGCATGCTGGCCTGGGGAGCTCATTCCCCACATCCCATATCTCATTTCTGGGGAACAGAGGGCAGGAGCAGTTCAAGGCTTACCTACCACAGAGATTGTCCCGTTTCACAAAGGACAAGGATGGACAAGTTCAAAGCATGAGCTGCTCCAGCAAGAGAAAAACCTTGCTGGATGATTTTAAACTTCTTGACTCATGTGTCAAAGAGGTCACAAGCAAAGCCCCAAGGCATGCCACCAGGTGTTTGCTGCACAAGGAGCATCTCCAGGTGAGCAGGGGGCTCTCCTGGTTCCCAGGGGCCACCAACTGGGAGGTGCCAGCAGGACTTTCAGGACATCTCATCTGCAGCCCTGGCTGCTGCCATGGAGACTGGACCTGGGTTTCCCTGGGCTGCCATGTGGATGGCTGTAGCAAGAATGCTCTGAAACCCAGATGGCTGTTCCACAGGACTCTGTTCTGTCAGGATTTTTTAAAACTTGCTGTTTAACTTAAAAAAAGAGAAGGCAGCAGATGCCTATGTGCACCAGGCAGAAAGGCTTCAAAGGTCCCATCAAAGCCATTAAAATAAATCAGTGGAGGCATTGCTCCCCCCAGGAAACCAGGGGTGAGGTTTGTAAACATACCCCCTCCACCCCATCACCAGTAGCCAACATCCTTAAATGGTATGTGTCCCCCCTCTGAGATACTGGCATGTGCTTGTAAAAGCTTACATAAAATTGGGTCCCTGAGGCAACCAAGCCTGCCCTGATATCACCTGCCACCCCCTTGCCCCCTCCTGTAACTGCAAGGAGGGCGCACTGGAGGTTTGGAGCCCAAATCCACATGGGTGCTCACAAGCATCACTGTGGTCCTCCCTGCCTGGCTGCAGTGGTGTGTCTGGTGCTGAGCCCATCTGAGGAAGCCCTGCTGCCAAAGTCTCCAGCAAAGGCTGAGCAGCACCTTTGGCCAGAGCCTCAACAGCCCCCTTCCTCATTTAGACCCTTCCCAGGCAAGTCCCTAGGAGACAAATGTCAGCAGAGATACCTGGTCACCTGGGTGACCAGCATCACAGGACAGCATCTTGCTCAAGGTGAGTGCTTTCTGTGCAGCAACCCCCCAGGTAACACCCACACCCATCCCTTTGGGCTGAAGTGAGAACTTTTCTTCTTGGAAAAATTAAATTATGAGGTGCTGTGGGTTTGATGTTCCATTTTTGCAGCTTTTGGGAGTTTTCTTATTAAAAAGTCTGGAGATACAGCTTTCATAGCAGAAAAAGAATAAACCAAAGCACTTCAGCTTTCCAACACGTCCTGTGTTTCTCCCTCCGACCAACAGTCCTCCCAAGGTTCAATCCAGGGGCTCATTTACCTTAAGCACACGCTGCCACAGACAAAAAATCACAGTATCAAAAAGTTCCAGCTCTGGCTCCTTGTGAGAGAAAACTTGGTACCTCCATCTGCACATCTCCAAGTGGGAAATTAATGAAAGCTATCAGCACCTTTCTGCTCCACGGGGCATCGCAGGGGCTGGATGATTAAGCCCATGAGCATCATTAACTAGAAATCAGTTGACAGGCAGAGGACAGAGGGAGGCTCAGCTTACTGGGATGCTGCCTTGTGAGAGCAACTCTGCAAAGCCAGGCTTTTAAAAGCCTGTTCTTCAAAGCTCGGTCACCTGCAGATAAGACATCTCAATGCAGATGGCATCAAGTGAGGGAGTACAGCAGGAAGCCAGGGCTTACACAGCTGGAGCTTTGTCCTCCCTTTCCTAAAACACCAGGTTTAAACATTATTTTTACCAGATGCCATTAGCCACGAGCTGTGAGGCACTGTGGGGGCAGGACCTGTGGTGTTCAGGTATTCAGTAGGTGAAGCCAGCCCAGAACTGACCCACGGACACACCAGCCATGGGATGCCAGCATCCAGCCCTGGCATCCAGCCTCAAATTCCTACACGTTGCAGACAACGGTTTATAACTCAGCTTCAACCTCCAGCATGGGAAAGGTCTGGTCTGGAAACTCCCATCTGGTGAGCTCAGGGGAAATAAATGGGTCTCCAAGCTAAAAAGTTACTGATGTCTTAGGCACAAGTAATCACAACCGAATTATATCGGTTCTGTGTAAACAGACCAGAAAGCCAAAGTCAATAACACACACACTCACTCCTCTAAATCAGCCAAATTTAGAGGAGAACCAGCTGAGAAAGACAAATTGGGAACTGCTTTAAATGGCTCAGGCATGAGAGCAGAGGCAGGCGGGTTGAAATCCCAGAAATGAGATAGGGGAATGGGGAACGGGCAGAGATTGAGCACAGCCAGTGCGGGTGATGCAACAGGAGGAGCAAAGGAACTGGGAGGTGACAAGCAACACAGAGTCTATGGCTTGTAGAAAATCAGCTTGGGTGAAGAAAATAAAGACAGGAGAGATCTGACCCAGTCACCCATCAAACCAGCACAGTGTGTCCCGTCCCCCTGCCACGTGGAAGCAGCCAGCAGCAGCGTGGGAAGAACCGAGCTGGACAAAGCCACGTTTGGGAAAAGGCAGATGACATAACCAGCTGACACCCAAATACTTCTCATTCCAGAAGTGACAAGGGGGAGGAGTTTCTCCATCCCATCCCAATAATTCAAACTAAAAAGCATTAAAATAACAGGCTCTCCCAAACACGAGCACTGATTTTTCCAATTTGGCTCAGAGAGCTGGGGAAGCTCCAGGGGACTGGGAAAAGGCTTTATGCTGTGCCAATATGCAAAGAAAAAAAAAAGAAGACAAAAAAAAAGGCAAACAGGAGGCCTTGAGTAATTACAGACCTCTTCCCTCAAACCATGCTCAAGCAAAATAACAGAGCAACTGATACAGGGCTCATTAATAAAGAAACCAGCTAATGTAATTAACGCCATGGTTTTGGACAGAGCTGCTGTGTAACTAACTTGGTATCTTGCCTGAAGGGACCAAGAGTGTTTTGCTGACAAAGATAACAGTGTGGATGTAATGATCCTCAGCTTCCAGAGGGCTTTTTTTGGTTACTATGGCTTGATACCACCATCCAAAAATTCAGCTGGGTCCCTGGATGACAAACAGGTTAAATCCCAGCTTGGAGCATATTTGCCCACAGCAGCCCAGACAAGGAGCATAACATGTTGCCCTAGTTTCCAGCTCAGTCAGGCTGGGTAAAACACATTTCAGAGCTTAGCAGCTTCTCTCAGGAAATACATCTTTGTCAATAGAAGCCTCTTCTATCCAACAGACAAAGGTACAACATGATTTACAAACTCAAGATCAGAGAAAGATCATTTTAAACTGTTTTTTTTCCCTGGCACATCTAGCATCCAGCCCCCAGAAGAGGCTCAGTTGTGGGAAAGTTGGGAGACAGGGCTGGACCCCTTGCTCAGTGAGCTGCACTGATTTAAAGGAGGAATAACGCCAGGAACACCTCTGGGCTGTGTTCAGAGTAGTTCTGGTCAGACATAATTGTGCCTTTGGATCTGCAGCCTCCTGAGCCTGAGAAAGGAGAAACCCCTTCTGCTGCTCAACACAGCGCCCCCCAGCTCTGCACCAACCCCTGCTTCCCCAGAAGGGTGTGTGGGGCTGCAGGGACATCATTGTCCTCCAGCTGCTCTGGGGCAGAAACACTGGATGGAGACATTCACTTAATCAAAATTGGAAGAGCTCAGCCCAGCAACCCCCGACATCACTCCTCTGGGTGACAAAGGATGAAGATTTTTCCACACAAGTTTCATGTGTGGCACATGGGTGCTGGATTTGGGAAGGGAATAAGCTGGAAGCTTAAATAGCAAACAAGTAATTCCTTTTTGGAGGTCCACATGAGATGCCTCAGCACTGCCCTGTTTTCAGAGGGATCCCTGGTATCCTACCTGAAGCAACCCAAAAGCTTGAACACCCCTGCATGCTCCACACCCAGGGGCCACATTCAGACTGGAAAGACCCTGACAGCCTCAGCCCACTCTAAACCAGCACAAGACACTGGAGGGAATTGCAACACCCCATAAAGCTGCTCAAACAGGAGCACAGCAGCTGCCAAGCAAGCCAAGCCCTTGCTGCAGTGCTTCTGGCATATGGCAAGCCATAAGAAAAGTCTGCAAGGGCACAAAAACTAAACCCAGGCCAAAGGTCAGATCATAAAAGGTTGAAGAGGAGCTGTAATACTCACTGGAAGATGCCTCCTGGCTTTCCTGGATGGAATAGCACCTCATTTCTTTGACACTGGACAGTGGTTAAACCCACCGCACTTCAGACCAACACACTCATTACATTCATCACCCAGTGGATTTGAGTTGCAGGAAGTTATCCATACACACCTTACCCTACCTGAGAACCTGGTTCCAGAAGTCTTCAGATGGCTGAGATACAAGGGCTGTCAGAGACAAGACCAACCATCCCAAGGTAACAGCCGAGAGCAGTGAAGCTCTTGCTGGGCTCCAGCTGTCACTCTCACTTCCCCACGAGCCCTCACACAAACCCAGAGGGAGACCTGGTATTAGCCCAGGTTATCCAAGGAGCTGGCAGCCCTGTTAGGCAGGATGGACCCAGCACACATCTTTGAGACATGTATTTTAAAGACCAACATCAGAGCATGTACATCTCCTGATTTATACACAGGCCAGATGGCTCCAATCTTAAAGGGAGGATGCTCCAGTAGTACTTTCAGGATCTCATTTTGCTCCATGTTCTCTGCTGCCACCAAGCACTGCCTGACCAAGCAGAAACACACTGGTGCATCTCCCCTTGCTTTAGCATGTGCAAAATCAGGAGCAGAGATGAGCACTTGCCCAGCACACTCTTCTGCTTCACTTGGCTTCCTGCTCCCTGGTAGTATTTCCAAAATATTACTTCCAAGGAGCTCCCTGGCTGCTGGTTTATACACACCATAAAGTGTCAACCTCACCCCACAATTTCCTTTTCAGGCCAAAGGACAGCCTGATGGCTGCTCAGGCACTGCTCCCAGCCCATCACCACAGATTCAGACCATGCAGCAAACTGGAAACATGCCATGCTGCAACACAAGGCTCTTGCCAAGCTCCAGCATCAGAATCCAGGCTGGAAATTAAAAATCCTTGCAGAAGTGCTCATGCTCAGAAGAGATCTGCCTTGGGTTTATGAAGGCCAAAGAGAAGAGCAGGGAGGAGGAACAAGCCCTCTGTGCTGCTGTACCGGTGCACACGGTGACTGTGTCACGCTACTCCTGAGCTGTTAGTAGGGCAGGAGCTACAAGCTGTTGTAGGATTGAGTGAGACTGAATGAGTAACTGCAATACCAGTTTTATCCGGTAACAAATCTGAGCGTGAAACAACCAACACACCACAAAAACTGAGCTGTTTAAGAGGTTTCACAGCACTTTCACACCAAGAAGAAATCTCAGAGTCACCAGGTTGGAAAAGACCTTTGAGATCTAGTCCAACTGTTCCTGTCCTGTGCTAAACCCTATCCCTGAGCACCTCATCTACCTGTCTGTTGAACACACCCAGGGGCAGTGACTCAGCCCCTCCCTGGGCAGCCTGTGCCACAGCCCCACAACTCTGCCCGGGAAGAACTTTTCCCTAACATCTGCTCTGACCCTGCCCTGGGGCAGCTTGAGCCCATTGCCCCTTGTCCCATCTCCTGTCCCCTGGCTGAAGAGACCATCGCCCACCTCTCTGCACCCTCCTGGCAGGGCAGGGGAGGTGGTGATCAGGTCTCCCCTCAGCCTCCTCTTCTCCAGGCTGAACACCCCCAGCTCCCTCAGCTGCTCCTCACAGGATTTGCCCTCCAGCTCCTTCCCAGTTGCCCTTCTCTGGACTCACTCAAGGACCTCAAATGTTCTTCTTATGGTGAGGAGCTTGAACCGTCCACATAATTAGAACAGTGAAAGTTTGTCTCTGGAAACCCGTGGGATTTAAGCTTTATTTGCCTTTGTTTGGATGGCTGTAGATCCCAGATCAAATTGCTTTACAGAACTGAATTACCTCTCCCAATCAGCTCAGTCCTCCTGCTCACATCTAATACAGGCAAAGAACAGATAAAAGGTGGGAGAAGCAGTTCAACACCAGCCATGCCTCAGATTACTCAGAAATTACAAGCTACTCAAGGAAAAAAAAACCCTAAAAATCACAAAAGGAGCAGCCAGCAATTCAGGTGTAATTTAGTCTGCCAGGAACAAATAACTAATTACTGCCTTCATCCACTCCCATCTTCCTCCACCATCACCCTAGCCCTCCGTAATTTTTTAGCTCTAATTAGCCATTAAGGAGTTCACCAGCATTCTAACTTCCTTCTAAACCAACAAAGGCAGAGGAAGTGGGACTACAAAGCACAGCTTTGGACCGTCCCCACAGCAGAGCTAAGTGCCTCTTCCATACAGTCACACTGTAACACATTAGTAGAGCATTTTTTTCTTTGATGGAACCTAAATGTCAAAGATATCAAGGTGCCTCTGGTCCTGATTAAGTGCTTGAAAAAATAAACTTGTCCCAAATCCAGAATATCATTAGTCTTTCCCCATGGATCTATGGATTTCCCCACTTTTCTTACAGCAGCATCTCACCAGCTCACACCAGTTGCTGGGAGAGCTGCTGCCAGCGAAGCTGACTGGTAGCTGAGCATTGGGTGGGGAGCACATCCCAAACAGGAGCCATCAAGGCTTGAGGACTAATTTTAGGGAGGTAAAAACCACCTTCCAGACACACTCTGGAAGGCTGATTTTGTTGTCTCAGTCCATCATCACCACAAACCCCATCCATAAGCAGCCACATCAGCAAGGCAGCAGTGTGCTCACGGGTCAGCCTGTGATGCTTGCGTGGTGATCGAACCCTGAGCAGGTGCTGTGAGCCCAGCTGCAGAGCACTGCTCAGCCACACACACAGCACAGCTTGCATGGAGGAGCTGGCACACTGAGGCCAGGCACCTTCATCCCAAAGGGCCAACAGCATCCCTGGGGGTGAGAGGAATGGGGAAAGAGCTGGTACTGCTCAGGAACTCCCACACAAAAAAAGTACATCTCAGTTTACATGTGCTGGCAGGTTCCCCCTCAGGAGCTGTTTGCATGGCCTCAAACAGCAAACCTTGGCTAGAAACCCCAACTAAAACAGAAACATAAAGGACTCACAGGCTGGCTCACCCTCAGCTCATGTGAGGAACACAGAGCTGACGCATGCTCTAAGCTCCTGCCTGGCCAGAGCAGCCCTATCCAGCTCCCTGGGGAGCCACACCATGGCAGCACAATGCCTTGCAACCCCCAGAATCACAACTGCCTCCTCCCACCACAGAGCTTCAGCCCTTCCCACCCCCCAGTGATGGTGAGCAGCAGCAGGCCTTCCCTGGGCAGAAGCAGCAGTCATCCCACCTCCTGCTTCTTCCCATGCCATCCTAACCTCAGCGTTTCCTTTCCTCCAAGAGAACCCAGCTGCTGGTAGGGCAGATCCACAAACACCTCTCTGCCTTGTCACCCCAGGCAGCAAGCCACCCCTCCTGGGCTCAAGGCAAATGCTCAGGAAGGTCACCTAAACTCACCCTGGCTTCTACCAGCTCTGAGACATGCCAACTTACATTCAAAGCATTACTGAGAGGTATTGCAATAAAGAAAATGATCATAGAACCAGGGAATGCTTTGGGTTGGAACTAGATGATCTTCGAGGTCCCTTCCAACCTCCTGCCATGGGCAGGGACACCTTCACTGGCCCAGGGTGCCCAAAGCCCCATCTAATAATGGTTTTAATAATGGCTTTTTACCCAACTGATGATTTTAGGAGACACACTGGTGGTGAGACCTACTGGAGGAGACCTCCTGAAGCAATGTGGGAGAGGCATACCTGAGCAGATGAGTCCTGGATTTCATTGGTTTCTTTTGGCACCTAGACAGAGAGAGAAAGAGGAAAAATATCACTGCCCAAGGACCTGCCCTTATGAGTAAGCTTATTGTTGGCTCCAGGATGGGAGAACACACTGCCTCTGAGGGCACAGAGAGCATCAAGGAATGCACAGTAGGAACCAGCCATTCGTAGCAATGTGAAGGATTGGTTTAATCAAAAGCTGCTTGGGTCTTTGGGTGTTTTTTGCAGTTTCTTTTGGTTTAGAAGCTAATCAGATCTGAGGAGTCCAGCAAGGGATGGGATGTGGGGCAGAATCATCCTATGGGTTCCCACTTGCAGTCAACTTACTGATGCTTAAAACAAAACCTTCTCCCTGCTGGGTAAGCCCCTGGAGCCATTCAGGTGAGCGCTCCAGGCCCACAGAGCACAGGATAATACAGAAAATAAGAGCAGGTCAAGAGGAGCCCATCACTTTGCAAGCTCAGAGGACACATCTCATAGCTTTCAGACCAGAGATCTGTCCTTACTTCTTAGCACTAGGGAGCACTTAACACTACAGCTGGTACCTGGGGGCTGTCAGCATGAGAAGTGCCAGGTATCACTTTGGGGATGACCATGGGGTACACTTGCTAGGAACTCCAACACACCCACCTCCCTTCAAACAGGCCAACCACCAGCATGCCCCACTCTGCATTACACTCAGCCTTCTCCACATTTACTCCCTGGCAAAGCCAGCTCCCAGTTAATCCCTTAGGATCAGTGCTGAGCAGTGCCAGCAACGCTGACAGCAGAAGAGACCTCCTCTGAAAGGAGGACCCATCAAAGTCTGCAATGCTGCAGTCTTCTGGGGGTGAGCAAGAATTTCACAGCCACGTACAACTCCCAAGTACAGCTTTTACCCCCTCCCAAAAGCAAAGCTCCAGCTGCAGCATTACTCAACAGCTACTCAAACCTTCCCTGTGTTAAACACATGAGTACATACAGTCATGCACACCACCAAGCCTTCTTTGGCTCAGAAACTCTCCCTTTAACTCATTCTCCCTTCACACCAAACCCATCTATGACTAGAAGGGAGGTTTTGGATGGTGACAGAACCACCACCCCATGTGCTGGCCTCAGCCACCTCCTTGCATCTCAACTCAAACTGGAGAGCCAAGCACTTCCAAGCTGAATTAACACCCTGGCTTGGCCCTTTCACTACCAATTGTGTTACACCAAAGAAGAGCTTGAGCCAGAAACCCCCAGATTGGTCAGCTGCCCTCAGCCACACCTCTGGCCAGGCTGGTGAGAGGTCCCATGGAGATCTGAAGGAGTGTGTGCACGTTGAGTTGTAGCTCCGGCAGTGCTCGCTGGCAGCTGTTGGGTCTCCCATCACAAAGGTCAGCTGCTGTAGAGAACCCTGGAGAGGAAGAGACACAGAAACCATGGTTTGCTTCCTCCAGAGGAGGAGGAGAGGTCGGGGAGAGGAGGGGCAGGTTGGGGTGTCTCCAGCCTCTCATGGCTGAGGACTTCTTCACAGGATGGTTTGGGCAATCAAGATTAACTTCCCATCTTCAAGAGCTTGATGCAAAGATCCTGGGAGCAAAGGCTAGGAGCCAGCAACATACAAACTATTCTTGAGTTAAATAGTGGTGAACATCCAAGAGGCGCCAAGGACACTGCAGGATTGTGCCCTTATGATTCACCTCCAAGGGGGCATCCTCTCCTGGCTGAGCCCAGCAGCACCCCAGTGCCAGGGCAGTACCAGAGGGAACACTGGACAGGCTGACAGTTGTGTGCCTGCAGGCAGCAAAGGCTTGTCACTCCACCATCACCTCCCTCCACACCCAGAGCTCTTAGCAAGGAGGGTGCTCAGCTGGGTGCTGTGCAGCAGCAGGGAGCTGCTCTTCTACTGCAAAAGTCCTGTTGAAAACAGGGGTGCATGAGGAGACAGACCACAGAGTCTACAAGGTGACAGGAGAGGATCTACAAGGAGAGCACTACCCCACAGAAATGGGGAACTTCAGGTGGATGGCACAAACCAGGGGCTGGGCTCAAAAATACCCCTTGGGCATTTTTTGGTAAGAGCCCTCAGTCTCTGTGTTTGAAGTTGACCATCAGCTTGACAGCCTTTGAATTTATCAGGCACTTTAACAAGGCCATCTACTTTGACTGGCTGGGAATCCTTTGCTTGGGAAGTCCTCAGAGTAGGGACTTAACCTTCAACACATGCATGGGACAAGCTCCCCAACCAGATGCAAGTCATGGTCAGCAAGAGAGGATTTGTTCAGGTCTGTAACCCAGAGGTATCTATGGCTGACCTGACTCCTGGCACTCATGTTGCCCCAACCCAAAAGCAAGCACTTTGCACAATTCAAAGCTCACTTTCTCCATCCATGAAAATAAATGGTGTGTTTTAGGAAGAGAAGGCAATGGATTCCTTCAGAGGGAGTTACAACCTCACTTCATGCAGCTAAAGCAGACCATGTCTTCAAATCCAGCCCTGCCAGGTCTCCCCAGCTCTCACCTTAAAGGGGATCTCAAAGGACTCAATCAGGCCTCCAACGATGATCAGCCCCTCAGTGTTCACTCTCATCCCAAAATAATTGGACCAGCTCACTCTGTCCACCAGCCGACAGTCCACGTGCAACTCCAGCCTCTCCAAGGAGATGCTGAGAGCAACCTGGTGCCAGAGCCCATCACCAAGAAAGGAAACTGGGAACCTGTGTGACCCAGAGGGGGAAAGAAAGAGGCATAACATGAAACTCCAGTCCCACCCTTTACAAAGGACTAGATTTCACCCTTACCAGCTCCCAGGGTGCCTCATATACATCCCAAGTACAGATGCAAAGGGCAGAACTAGAGAAATGAAGTCTACCTTACTGTCATGAGTAAGCACCATCACTTCTCTTCCAACACAGGACTGCTATTTCTACCCAGTGGACCAGTTGAGGTGTCTGGGAAATTACTGGTATTTATGTCTCTTCCCACTTATCCCCAGGTATTTGAACCTTTTTTTCCTTATTTCCCAGATCTGCACCATTTTGACAGAGTTAGGCAGTGAGGACCTGTGCATGCAGCCACACCACCAGGTCTGAGGGACCATCACCTTGATTCAGTTGAGGTGGGGTCAGAGCAGCACTCCTCAAAGCCCATTGTGGGAAACCTTGACTCTGACCTTGGGCATAAAAAAGGAGCATGAAAAGGCAGAAAACAGTAACATCTCAGCTGGGACTTACTCATAGTGTCTCCTCCTTGTTGTGACAAAGACCAGGGCATAGGGGTTAATCCTGATCTGGAAGAGCACGTGGCTCCGATGGCTAAGGATGGTCACGAGGCTCGTGTCCTCCTTCAGCGAGTACCTGAGTTTCATCAGCACACTCAGCTCATCTGCAAACCTAGCAGAGAGAAGGCCCATGGCATCCTGCACCATGAACTGCCCTCTTGGGACAAAAAAAAACCTGAGTCACAGCACAAGTGAAGTCAGTGAGAACAAGAGAAAAGAAAATCCACCCAAAGAGCCCAAAGCCCAAGAGCAAACAACCTTCAGGCTGTAAGGCCAGGTGCTCCAGAAGCAGCAGCCAGGCCCAAGTCAGGATTGCCCACATGACCTTCAGGCATCCCTTGCAGGTGCAATCCCAGCACATGGTTATGTGGCTGTGCCTCACTTTCCATGGAAGTCCTGCCCTTGCTGCTGAGCTGGGAAGGCAACCCTGCTACAAGCAGCTCTTCAATGATGCCTCCCAGTCCCTGAAGGGACCTTATAAGCAGGAGGGGAGGGCAGATAATGGCAGGACAAGGGGGAATGGAATAAAACTAAAGGAAGGAAGGGTTAGATTAAATATTAGGGGGAAGTTTTGTACAGAGAGAGTGGTGAGGGGCTGGAACAGGCTGCCCAGAAAAGTAGTGGATGCCCCGTCCCTGGAAGTGTTCAAGGCCAGGTTGGATGGGGCCCTGGGCAACCTTGTGTAGATCCAGGCCTGAGGTTGGTGGCCCTGCCTGTGGCAGGGGGGTTGGAGCTCTGTGATCCTTGGGGTCCCTTTCAACCCAGACCATTCTATGAATCTATGATTCTCTCACCATGGCCAGTGGCCTTGCCCACAGCAAGCTACAGCCCTGGATCAAGTACAGCAAAAGTCTGACCCAATCTATGCCTCCACAGACCAGTGTCTTGGCATCAGGCAGTGCTGATGGATGTGGTTGTGCTGTGTCTCTTGCTCTCTCCAGTTTCATGCTGGAACAGACACATCTTCCTGATGAAGACACCAGGAACACACATTCCTGGAAAGGGTCAGTCAAGCACTGTGCCAATGTGTCATCCCTGCACATGACCAAAAAAGATGAAAGGAAGGGAAGCAGCACTGAGCTCATAAGAGCCTAGAGTGGATGGGCTGTCATGTTATCATCAAATGGGGTCTTAAAATCACCCCTCAGACCAACAAGCATGCATGAAATGATTTTGAGCACCACCACCCCAACCCCATCCCCCTGAAGAGAGCCTACCTGTCCCCAAAGGCCTCCCTCGTAGGGATGTTGAGGGTAGCATACTGCCCAATCTCCAGGATGCTGCAGTTGGCTTCATAGCCAAAGGAAATATTGCTGAGGTCCTGTGCACGGGAAGTAATCTTATCCAGCAAGTTCACTTCATCTGCATTAGGGGAGAAGAAAGAGATGCTCAGTAGCTGAGATACTTCACCACAGGGCTCTGCTTTCTTCACTCTTCCCATCAGGCAACAGACAAAACCCCCAGGAAGAAAAGGATGCAGTTTGGGGAAGTTTCTGGAGGGAGCTGGAGAGCAGTCACAGGGCAGGTTTAGACAGCCAGGGTTGGTGTTTGCCCCTGGAGCCCTCACCAAGCCTGAGAGAATTGGGCATACATGAAAAAACAGAATTAGGAGTGAAATTAATGAGCTCTCTTCAGGCCCAGGCAAGGGCTCAGGGAGGAACAACCCACCACAGCCAAGGGAGCAGCTGCCCAGGGCCTGGAGCACCAGCACACGTTGCACCTACCAGGAGAGGGGTGAGCTGGTCCTGCTGTGTGCCCAGCATGGCCCCAGTCCCACAGAGGAGCTGTGGGCTCTGCAGCCTCTCAAGCCTGAACATCATGTGCAGGATCCGGCCTTGGGTCTGTCCCTATGAACACCCCTCTGTAGGCACGGGGGGAGGGCAGAGTGAGAGCTGAGCACACCTCACAGCCCCTGAACAGTGCAGGCAGCTCAGAGGGTGATGTCAAACCTCTGCTGAAGATGAGCAAGGACAATAAATGTTGAAGTAGATGCTGTGCCTCTTGGACACCGGCCCTCAGGCAGCACTGGGGAAGCTGGACAGCAGGTGCCCTTCTCCTGCTTTCCCAGCTCAGCCTGCAGCTCTTCCACACACACAGCTTTCGCTTCCCACTCCCTGCTCTCCAGAAGCAGCTTTCCATATATTTATTTTAGCCACATCTGGCTGGTTTCTGCACCAGAGGGATAAGCCAGCAGGGCCTCAGAAACATCTTGCAGCAGAAACCCACACTGCACAAGCCAGCAGAGCATCAGATGGGATTGATCTACTACAGACACTTTGAAGAGTGTTTTGCTGCAGTAGCTGCAGCTCATGGCACCACCACAGCCCATCCTGGGGCAGAAGCTGATGCACAATGAAGTTGTTTATGACACAGGATTTAGTGCTCAATGAGCCTCAGCTCCTGCAACATCTCCCCAGGATTAACTAAGGGCCAGCTCTCCATCCAGGCACTGCTGGGTTTCTGGTTGTCACAAGAACATCAGGGCCTGACTTCAATTTTCAAAGCAAGTTTATTTACTCCTTTTGCCTTTAACCTCTGGGAGGAGACATGCTGCTTCCCAAGGACACAGTGTACCTCTGGAAGCAATGCTCAGCTGCAGGTCTGAGTCACCAGCTATGTGAGACTGGAGTCACAGACTCTCTGGGAGCAGATTAATCCCAGGCAGGTGGATGCTGAGGATGCAGTAAGCACAGTCACTGCAGCAGCCAGAGCCAGGGACAGGACAGACCATACACCTGACATGAGAATTATACATTTCCTTTACCAAAAGGTCATGTTTTCTCCTGAACTTTCAGCTTTCCATGTGCCTTAAACCCACAGGCACTCACTCTCCCTCCTTCCAGTGGCCACCAGTGAGCAGTTCTGCTCACAAATGTTCTTTCTACCCCTGCTGAGGAACCTTTGTCCCCAGCACACTCCTGCCCCTGCCCTGGAGACAATGCCAGCCAGGACCCCAGAGACAGAGCTCACATCAGCCTCTTTGCACTGGGCTCTAGACCTGGATTTTTCCCTGCCCATCTGTAGAAAAGCCCCACAAGACTGCTCACAGTGCACATCCAGCATGCCAGACCAGCACCTTTGCTATTCAACCTCCAACCAAAAGCCTGCAGAGCGGCTATTTCTGTGCTGGAAAGGAAATTCCTAGAGTTCAACAGCTGCTGCCAAGTTCAGCTTGCCTCTGGGCTCCTAAAGCACCCCAGGAATCCACCCAGGCAGCCCAGTGCCAGGGGCACTTGTGCACGGGCCAACCTCAGCAGGGACAAGCACTGGCCAGTGGAGCAGGGGCCAAGAATGTGGTATCCTCATGCTGAAGGCAACCCTTGGTCATCAAGGTGCCAAGCATGTTCTGGGAGAAAGGCTTCCACAGCTGCTAGCAGTCTGAGCAAAGCAGGACAGCTGCAAAAAGCTGTTAGGGAGCATGGAGCTGCTGAGGCACAGCTCACACACACATCGTGGTGCTTAGTGCTGTGCCAGGAGGTCTCTGCCACCAAGAGCCCAGAGACAACACAGAGAGACAGACTGACCTACCTGTGTGTGAGTACAAATGTCCCAGCAATCAGAATGATTCACAGACTGGTCTGGGTTGGAAGGGACCCCAAGGATCACAGAGCTCCAACCCTCCTGCCACAGGCAGGGACACCAACCTCCAGGCCCGGATCTACACAAGGTTGCCCAGGGCCCCATCCAACCTGGC
>VZTU01018469.1:102144-118086 GCA_013400835.1 Zapornia atra | reverse complement strand
TCGTGGCTCCTCTGACCCCTCTCCAACAGTTTCACATCTTTCTTGTATTGGGGGCCCCAGCTCTGGACACAGGACTCCAGATGGGGCCTCACAAGGGCAGAGCAGAGAGGAACAATCCCCTCCCTGTCCCACTGGACACTCCTCTTCTGGAGGAGAGGAGAGTAGAGAGTAATCCTGAGCTCAGGCTAGAGGAGAAATCCTGAGGAGCCTTGTGAAGCTCATGAAGAGAAGATGCATTCTCCAGTTATCAGCAGCATGCCCTGGATCATCACGACCTCCAGCTGCCTTGGCCTGAGCATGCTGGTGAGACAGTTCTTTAGAGCCCTACGACTTCTTGCTGGTTTCCCTTTGTGAAAAAGCAAAGCAACAAACCACCAAAATGTGCCCATCCCTCGTTCAAGCTGAAGTCACTTAGGAAAACACACAAAAAGAGGGATTAAAGACTCTACCCCACCACTCTGAGAAGTTATAAACAGATTCCAGCACACAGAGAGGGTGGGCTTCAGCACACACACAACCACACAGAGGGTCTGCAGGTGCCCCTGCACTGCTTGGTGTTGGGTCTCAACATACCTGCAGCAGGCTGTAACGTGGTCTTCCTGCCCCCCTCAGTCAAATACAAGGAGCAACAGGAAACACAGACAGTGCCCTGGTCAGACTGGGACCAGAGGACAGCCCCAAAGGTAAACCCATCCCTTGAGAAGCAGGGTGGGCAGGCAGGGAGCCTTGCAGAGAGGGATTTTGGTCACCCTGCAAGGCCAGCTGGGAACACACCTGGTGTACAGGCACCCACCAGCCTGGGACAGCACCGGGGGCACTGAGGACCAGCTGCTCCCCAGGGCTGGGGGACCCCAACACAGGCACAGTCTCCAGAGGAAGTAGCCATGAACCAGGGTCCTCCACAGAGCACAGTCAAGTTCAGAGGGAGGCATGGGCTGGGAACAAGGGCACAGCGTGGGTCCAAAGCCCATCCAAGAGCTAGGACAGGAGACAAACATAACAAAGGTCCTACCAGAAGACAAGCAACATCCAGCACAGGTCCATAGTCCATCTCAGAGGCAAAGCCAAAACCAGGGTTGGAGGCAGGCACCCTGCACTTGAGCTCAGGGGAGAGCTGAGGGCAAAGGGCTGAGCTTAAATGAACTCCTGGGATGAGGGTGTGAGTGGAGCTCCAAGGTGAAGTCAGTTAGGGTCGTTAAGGCTTGTTAGTGCTCTCAGGAACCAGAATCACAGACTGCTGTGGGTGGGAAGGGACTTCAGACCCCACCCAGTATCCCATCTGTCATGGGCTGGGACACCACCGCCAGCCCAGGGTGCCCAAAGCTCCATCCAACCCTGCCTTGAACCCTGCCAGGGATCCTGGGGCAGCCCCAGCTTCTCTGGGCACCCTGTGCCAGGGCCTCCTCCATCCCTGGGAAGGATTTCTTCTTAATGTGTCATCTAAATCACCCCTCTTTCAGTTCAAACCCATTACACCTTGTCCTATGGGATCACCCTATGGGGTCCAACACCCCATCCTATTCCTGGGGCTGCATCCCAGAGGAAGGTGTTCCTTGGCAGGGGGGAGGCACCCAAACTGCAGACACAGAAGAGCAGCTGTGTGTTCCTCTGGCTGTTTTATCTTGTATGCACACATGAAGCATATACTCAGTTTTACATTCCCCCAAGGGAGGGAAATGAGGGAGAAGGGAAGGACATTAAACAACATAAGCCATAACTGGAGCCCTGGGAGAGCTCAGAACAGGGTCTGTCAGACTGAGTCACTTCCCCTGGCACGGGTTGGAACCTGAAATAACTGGGCTGGATGAGCCCTGGGGACAACCCCTGGGGACAGCCCTGGTGCTTGCTGGCTGGGGAACTGTGCAGATGACCTAATGGGTCTTCTCTCCCTCTGAAAATGTCTTGCCAGAAGTCTGCTTAGGATCACAAGCCGTGCACTTCAACCTCTGAATTAGAGAGGCTTGTACATCACAGCTAGAACTTAATAATAAAGGCTCTCTGCATTAAGTGATGGAAAAAGAGGATTTACACTGGGGCAAGGGTTTCCTGGCACCTCACACTACTGACACCACCACATTAGCACAGGCATGGTCTGCAGCCAAGCATTCAAAACAAGGCAGCCCTCCAAAAACACCAGTGCTCCTCCACTCCCCTCTTGACAGCTCACACTCCTCTACCCTTTGCCTCCTGAAAGACGTTCTCAGGCTTGGAGGTTGTGCATGACCTTCTCTGGATCAAGAGGACCCAAGATGGGAGCTCCATGTTTGTCTGGACTTGCCTAATAACTCTGCACATTGGGTGGACAAAATCAAGGACACCTCAGTGGTGGTGTGTTTGCAGGACATCAACCCCCTCAAGCAGCTCTTGCTGCTTCTCCTTCTATCCTAGCATCGCTTGTAACATAACCACTGTCCACTGCAGCCATCTGTGTCACCTCCTGTACCCTGTTTGCTTCCTACTGTTCCCATTTCCCTTGTCACCTCATGATTTCTTTTTAAGGGCAACACCACAAGTCACACAAGATGAGGTTGAAGCCCAAGCGCGCCCAGCTTGCAGCGATGGACCTGCATTCAGAGGGTTATACAACAGGATTTCAGCCTTTGCCTCCCTGCTCTGGAGAGCAGGGATAATTTGGGTTTGACCCAGTGGCTGCAAGTTGAAGGGGACAGAGCCAAAGCAGGAAAGAAAAAGAAAAAAGGCCCATTTCTCAGGGAGAACGGTGTACCTATTAGTGGAAGAGTGAATGCAACCACCCACCCACAGAGAGGACCGAAAATTTCAGGGGAGAGAAACCTTTTCAGAAGAAAGAGCTGGCCATACACATTATTTAGACAGGAAAAATCTGAGCACAAGCTTCTTTTCAAGCTCATTACGCAGATCTGCAGGCGTGCTGCTGCTCCTTTGTATCAGCCCAGCACGGGGGGCTCGGCCGGGATGGGGATGGGGCTTTTGGGGACAAAGCCTAGGGAGGAGGAAAGGAAGTTTAGGATGACCCCAAATAAGGATACACTAGCTACAAGAGAAAGTAGGCCAAGTGGCAGAAACAGAAGAGAGCCTGCAAAAGAGCTCTTGGGAGAGGAGTGATGGGAGCAGGGAAGCAAAGGGTTTGAGTTGCTAAACTTGCAATGGAGACAGTGGAACAAGAGTGGCCACGGCCTGGGGAAGTGGGCTTGGTGGGCATTCCAGCCTTCAGCTTCCCCATCCTTGTCAGGTCTTCTCTCCACAAATCTCAGCTGCTCGAGCCTTGAGGCAGAGTGGAAATCTCATCCCCTTAACTGAAAGAGTGTGCTTCCTGCCCTCGCCAGGACAGGGGAAGGCTTTGCTGACACGGAGCAAGCAAGTATCCTGGTAGCTGAGAAACAAGAGTCCAAAGGCTCTTTTGAAGGAGGTGCTGGGAAGGGCTCACAATGGCTAGCAGCTCTGCAGGTTTTGGTGGCCTCACTTGGGTTGAGTTCCTTTTGTTGGGCTTTATAGAAGAAAACAGAAAAGGAGCCACTTCTAACTTTTCCAAGCCATGGACTGAGAGAGCCCACAGAGCTCTTCAACTGTCTCATTCATGAGCAACCAAGAGACTTAACCCCAACCGGTTGTGGTTTTGCCTGGCTGGGTTCTGGTGGAGAAGGGGGGCTGCAGGGGTGGGTTCTGCAAGGAGCAGCCAGAAGCTCTGCACAGGCCCCAGAGAGTAAACATTGGCCGGCTCAAGGCCGGAGTCGCTGCTGGCCAAGGCCGAGCCCATCAGTGATGGTCACAGGCCTCTGGGAATCACAGGGAGGAGAGAAAAACCTGCAGGCAGCTGCTTTGTGCCCCAGAGAAGAGAGTGAGAAGGTGTGAGGAGCTGTGCAGGCACCAAGGCCAGGGAAGGGGGTAGGAGGCACCCCAGGTGCTGGAGAGAAAGATGCCTCTGCAGCCCCTGGAGAAACCCATGGTGGAGCAGGTGCCCCTCCACAGCCCATGGAAAAGGTGAGACCCCACCTGCAGCCCCTGGAGAGAGACAGAGACACAGAGATGAGGGAGGGAGAGACCTGCACTGGAGCAGGTTTGCTGGGGGGAGGCTGGTGACCCCGTGGGGCCAGGCTGGAGCAGTCTGGGCCTGAGGGACTGGGAGACATTCTGGGATTGATGAGTGCACCCATAGCAGTGACCCATGCCAGGGCAGCTGGGGAAGAGCTGAAGCCCTGTGGGAAAGGACTCATGTTGGAGTTGACTCCTGAGCCTCTTGATACCTATCTCCTCCCCTGCCCAGCTGAAAAGGGGAGTGATGGAGCAGCTTTGGTGGGCATCTGGCCTCCAGCCCGGGCCAAACCACCACACAGCCCAAAACTCCTGGTCTGCAGAAAAATGCTCTGGGGTGCTACCCTTCACCCCCAGACCTTCTTGGGGACAGACAAGGTGACATTAGTCTTATGCTGGTGACAGATTACACCTTGCCATAGTGCTCCCAAAGCCTAACTTCTCCTGAGGGTGTTTGATGCTGTGCCATAGCACCCACCCCAGCTGCATACACACCTTGGCCTGTCCCTTGCTTCCTGCCTCCTCTTCCCTGTGTATCCTCCTCCATTGCTCCTTTCTCTGCTCTCCCCATGCATGTCCTATCCCCTCCTGGAGCAACGACAGCAAAAACTATTGGGTTGAGCTCAAGTCTTTACTTTACTCAAGCCAAACACCATGAAACTGATGTTTTATCTATATTCATGGCTTAATAGGTTTAGCTGGAGGGGGTATTTTTAAATGGATTTCATTGAAACCTGTGCAAATCCCCACACAGTCACTCTTCAATCTGTTCAAGTCTGCCTCACAGCAATTAAAGTTAATTACTGAATTACAGTGAATCAGCATAAACCTGATTTGAATTGGTCCACCATGCCTGCACAGAGGATTCTGTGGGATCAATTTAAAAACAACTAAAAAACATCCTAGTAAAACTTGTGTGACACTGAGTGGGGACAAGTCCTGAAAACATTGGCCCTCACTGTCGCTAGTAAATAAGCTGCTTTTTGTTGCTCCATTGTCAGAGCAAATTAATAGCAAATTCCACAAACCAACACCCTCTGGGGGCTTGTTTCCAGCACCAGCTTTCCAAGAACCTCCCTCTCCGTTGTTTGGTTTCATAGGGCTGGAAGACAGACCTGTAAATATGAACAAAGCCACTGGAGAAAAGCAAAGGGGTAATTGTGACAGCCTCCTCTGGGTGGGATGGCCAGCACTGAGCCCACACCGCAGAGTTTGTACCCCTGATTTTTGGCATGCTCTCATGCTCACACACCTTCCCCAGCCCACAGCCAAGGCTTGTCTGGATTTAGAGGTGGGATAGGCAAGGTTAGGCTGTGGTTGGACTTGATGATCTTAAGGGTCTCTTCCAACCCAGGAGATTCTGTGATTCTATGATTTAACCAAGTGCAAGGTCAGGACTACAAGAAGTCCCTCCAGCCCCCATCCCTGGCTGATGATTGCAGAGGAGGAAAGGAAAAGGGAAGGAACTGAGCGAGTCTTTCCTGCTGCTTCCTCCCAGCTCCCTGCAGCGCAAGGGTTTGTGGACCAAAGGCAACGTCCATCTCAAGCTCAAGTCTCTCCTCTCCTGGGGAGCACTGAAGGATGCTTCTGCTCCACTGGCTGGGCACACATCACTTTCTTTCTCTCCCTCTCGAGCTTTCATGATGCTTGGTGAAGTCTTGAACCCTTCCTAAGGCAGAATGAGATGCATTTTCAAAACCTCAGTGGCACGTGGCAGAGGCAGGAAAGCTAGGTGTAGCACGGGGACACACAGGCAGCCCCTTCACTGGCTACAGCCTCTGAGCAGCAGTAGGAAGGGAGGGTGGTGCAAGGGTTTGGTTTAGCTCCTAACTCCCCTTTCCTGACCAAATAGTGGAGGGATCAGCAAAATAGACACCAGAAGCTACAAAAAGGGAATGAAGAGGTGGAGGTGAGCAAGGCAGAAAGATCTCGTACGGAAGGAAATGCCATGTCAAGAGTTTTGGATTGAAGCAGCACATTGATGGGAGGTATCTGCTTCTGAAGCACCTCAGTCCCCGTCTTCTCTGTTACAAGTTGATCTTCACAAATGTTTCTCCAGCTTAACCTCCCATTGTCTTAGATGAGGTATTTTAAAGCCTGGCAGTGGTTCAGCCCGAGCTGTTATTTCAACAATGTCCAAAGTATCTGGAGTATCAAGGGAAACGGTCGGGTTGGTATTCTGCTGCAGACACACACATCTGGGAGAGATTACAGCCTGAGAAAACACAAATAAATGCATCCAGGGAGCCCATCCTGGGAATTCCTCTCATTTCAGCAAATAAGGGCTCAGTGTACCCCAAAACCAAATCCTTCCTCCAAACTCCCCTGCTCCAGCTCCTTCCACTAGGGATGAATCGGGTCACCTGGTTTAGCCAAACAGCTAATGTCATCCACAGCCAAAAAGCTGAAGCTCAAACCCGCTCTCCCTGGCAATGTGCAAAGCGATCCAGGCTGAAGGAGATAGGCCCAGACATTAGTCCTGCTGAAAGGCAACCAGAACGGGTCTGATCACAGGCCAGCCGCCATCCGTCACACCGCAGAAAAGCAGCGCTGGCCCAGGATCTCCACCACTCCTGCCTTCCAAGTTGTAATCAAAGTATCAAAAACCTGTGAGGAAGCAGCAGCAGGGCAGCCCTGAAAGGTCCTTTGTGCTTTCAGACCCAGGGGACCTTCGGTTCAACTAGTGGAGCTGCCTCGTTGGGGATGACAACAGCACCAGCAAACCCAACTTCATTTCTGGTCGTGGTCACAACCAGAGGGAGCACCAACAAATCTGCTCAGCTGGCCCCAAAAGGAGCCTCAGGTTAACTTAAATCTTAAATCCATGTGGATGGCGCTGCTGAGCATCCGCATGCCATCCGTCCATCCTGAGCAGGGCTGGTGCTGTCCCCTGCTCTATACACACATCAAGTCCTTGGTGACTGAGATCCCTAAGAAAATGATCTCTGAACTCAGCACATCCATGGAGATGCTGCTTCATCCTCTGCTTGGACATCAACGTCTTCACGCGTGTCCAGAGAAGGGCAACCAGGCTGGGGAAGGGGCTGGAGGACAAATCCTCTGAGGAGCAGCTGAGGGAGCTGGGGGTGTTCAGCCTGGAGAAGAGGAGGCTGAGGGGAGACCTTCTCCCCACCTCCCCTGCCCTGCCAGGAGGGTGCAGAGAGGTGGGCAATGGTCTCTTCAGCCAGGGGACAGGAGATGGGACAAGGGGCAATGGGCTCAAGCTGTGCCAGGGCAGGGTCAGAGCAGATGGGAGGGAAAAGTTCTTCCCTGGCAGAGTTGTGGGGCTGTGGCACAGGCTGCCCAGGGAGGGGGCTGAGTCCCCACCCCTGGGTGTGTTCAACAGACACGTAGATGAGGTGCTCAGGGATATGGTTTAGCACAGGACAGGAATGGTTGGACTCAATGATCTTAAAGGTCTTTTCCAACCTGGTGAGTCTGTGACTCTCTGTGCTGGCACATCCACCTAGGTGGTGGCTCACCCTGACGACCCAGCATATCCTTTTTCACTGACCAAACTCATTTTCCTTTTGTGCAGGTGAAGAAACGAAGTGGAGCTGAAGTTGGGAGACACCATGAAGGGAGGTCTGTTAAGTAGGAGGTACATATGCATGTCCTGAAGGAAAGGACCAGAGAATGAGCTTGCTCTGGAAGCTCTTCCCTGTCTTCTGCTGGGCCCATCCTCCCCACTGCCTTGAGACCTCGTGTGCCGAGCAGGGATCCTTTACACCCCAGCTAAAGCAATAAATGCCAAAGCTTTTAATCTTGACCTTGACCAAACTGATGGCCATTTGCTTCATTGCAGCCCCCAAAAAATTAGAGTGAGCATTTCCCAACCCTGGCTGATATTCACCTCTCAAACTCTGTCACTGGCAGACCCAAGGGGCAGCCATCTACGGCAGAGCTAGAGAGCTGTAGGCAGAGGAGCAACCTCCACACGGGTCAGAGATCCCCAGAAAGCATCTTTCCAAAGCTTTCAGGGCCTTTGCAGAGCTGCCTGCTCTGCTCCTAACATCACTCCCTGGCAACTGCAACCCTCTTCTTCTGCTGGGTCTCTGTGTATTCATGACAAACCTGTTTCATTGACCTCCTTGCGGGGGGCCAGAAGACTGATTGGCTGGGTGAGGGTGAGGGAGTCACCTTTAATTGTCCAAGCTTGATAAGAGCTTGGCTTCACTCAGGGAGAAATCCTATAAAGGTTTGACTCCATCTCCCCCACCTCAGTCGCCTAGGAAATAGCCCCGCATTGCACACCCACAAGAGGAGCTGGAGGATGGGCACAGCTCCCCCCCCCACCCCCACCGAACTTGCTGTGCCCTTGGCCTGCTGCCCTCCAGCCCCATCACGTGCTCACACAGGCACAGAGCTGGCAAATTCCCACTCAGATCCGTTTGAACTTGCATGAGTTCACAAAATCCAGGGTGACAAGGGGTACAGAGGCTCTGCAAACAGGCTCTTGTCTCTGCGGTGAGCATGAGACTCTGGTGTTAATGATGGTAGATGTGCCCCAGCCAGGAACCCCTGGGAAAAGGGTGGGGGGGGCAGGAGGAGGACATCTGCTCTCATGTTTAGAGCCGCGTTTCCAGCCAGCCTGCAGAGAAAACACTGAGAGCATGACCCTGAAGTAATCAAGGGTCCTGAAAGCACCAGGCAAACCTGGCAGTTACATCCACCAAGCTGGATGCACCCCGGTGCTGACCTGGCTCTGGAGTGGGGCTGGCACCCAGGGAAGGGAGCCTGAGGGCAAAAGCCAAGGGACATGCAGGGGACACGGGGCCGGACGCGAGGCTGCCAGGGACGTGCTCCGGTGCTGTGCCAAGCACGGTGGGCAGCGAGCCAGGGCCCCAGCCATGTCCGGGCTGCTGGGCACGGTCTGCTGCCTGCCAGGATCCTCCAGCAGCTGCCTGGCAGCAAAGGCACCGGGGATGCTCTGGAGGGGCTTGTTGGAGACTTGAGGTCCCAACAGCTGGCAGGGAAAAGCAGCTCCTGTCTGCTCATCTTGAAAGCTTGGGGTCTCAACGCAGGAGACACCCCATTGCACAAGTGCCTGGCAAACATCTTACCTCTCTGTCCAAACCCATCCTGACTCTGGGAAGCTCCTTCCTAGCCATGCCCTCATTCAGCAAGGCCAATTTTCCCTTGAAAAGAATGGCTACAGATCAGCACATGGCTTCCCTTAGCTAAAATACAGCCACTTCATGCTGCAACTCGTCACTCCAGAGGTACTGGCATTCCCTGCAAAGCATCGAGGGTCCCACGCCACCAGAGAGGTGACAGACAGATGCTGTTCCCACGCCTGCCACAGCCCCTGGCCCTGCCTGAGCTGAACTCTGCCATCACACCTCCACCAGCTCCTGTTACTCAACCTATGACTAACCCCTGAACCAAAATTAGTACCGTGGCACCCAATTAACAGAGAGATTCCCACCGCAGCAGGAGGAGCGCAGGGAGTGTCGCAGGGATCTGTTTCTGCTTCCTTCCCTTTAGATACGCTGCTGCAAGGGTCCATGCTGGGCTCTGACCTGGTGTTAAAGCTCGTTTGCTTGGGAATGATGCTCTGGAGGTTGCATGTAGCTCCGGTGCATCACCTGCCCCGGGGGTCTGCAGAGAGGGAGCAGGAATGAGGAGCAGCCCAGGAAGCTCCTCACGCACCAGTGACAGCACAGCCCGGGGCAGCAGCGGCGGCAGCAATCCCAGCCTCTCCCTCATGCTCCCTTCAACACAGCTCACAGGAATAAAGGAAAAGTTAAAAAATGAGCGTTTCCCAGGCTAACAAGCTGACATTTCACAGCCAAGAAGCACTCTGATGCCGGTTTTCACCTCAGGCAAAACATGTGCACATTTGTGATTCATTCCCCGCTCGCAGCTGCCAATTTCCCTGCACAAGCGATTGAATTGTTGTGGTTTCAACCTTGACTCAACTCCTGAACGCTCCTCCAAGTTCTTTATGCTTGGCATTTCACAGAGCTACTCACCTCCCACCTCTCCCACTCCCTCGGTGTTTTTACACCCAAAGGTTCTTTGGGTGTAAAAATGTGCATGTGGTGGTCTGCAAGCCTTCAGGTTTCATCACAAGCTGCTCCATGCCACAAGCTCAGGATTTCCTGAGCTGTCAAACACCAAACGGTGCTGGAGGCACCAATTTGCCACCACTCAGGAGGGGCTGACCCTCTCGGTGCTGCCACAGGAGACCTTCACCCACCACGGCTGGATCCTGGGTGGAGAGGATGAGGATGAGCATGGATGCTGCACTGGGGCTGAAGAAGCTTCCTGCAACTTCATTTACAGATGAGGTCCCACGGAGGACTCGCTCAGCACATGGGCATGGGACAACCTCTACAGTGGAGATTTCCAGCTCTGTTTTCTCCCCTCCCTGTGCAAAGCATCCTGCCCAAAGGCTGGTTCAGTCCACTCCTGTATCTTCTCCAGGCTGTGCTGGAGCATCCTACCCACTAATAATCACTTCCCAGCTCAAATGAATTTCTCCTTTCTCTCCATTTCTTTACTAACCTAGAGAATTTCCCAGGGAGAAAACCAGAGTTGCTTATGCAGAGGAAAGCACAGGCACAAGCAGCCAAAGCACCTGACAACAGTACCTTTGAGGGAGCATGGTCCCAGGGGTGGAGAGCAACTGGGATCCCACCAGACCTAGACCTCCTATACTCCTAAAGTCCCTCTCCACATCTCCCTTGTGATCTCCTTAGACATGGACAACCCCCTGCCACAACACAGCTCTGTTCCTCCAGGCTCTCCAAAAAATATCCCTCATCAGGAGCAACAAAGGTACCACAAATACTTCTCTGGGGCTGGCAAGCTGCAGACATGGCAGGGTGGTTGCTCTCACACTCCATACCCTTGTCTCCTAAGAGCAAAGAGCATTATTCCCCCACCTAACTCCAGCCATACCTGCTAGGTGTATCCCCCCAGAGCAACGTGCTGTGAGCACAACTCTCACAGGGCTCCTCCAAATTAACCAGGGGGGAGTTATTGGCAAATCATGGGATTAAATGGCGTGGAGGTGGCTGTGCAGCACTACAGGAGGAGCAATTCTCTTCCTGGTTTTCTTGTGTGGAAGTAAAGCAAACCAAAGAAAGGATGTAAAATTCAGAATTGGCTTGAGCAGCTGTACCTGCCCTACCAGACCTCCAGCAAGGTGTGCACTGTAAGGAACCAGCTCAGCCCTAGATGCTTAATTATATTAATTTACTATAAAATCAGAAACACATAGGGCCAAATCATGGACCTACAAAGGGACTGGAGCCATTCCCTCCCTGCCACAGCCCAGGGAACAGGACACTGCCTTAAGGTGGGGAAAACCGGGGTCAAATACCTCTTCCCTAAAATATTGGCTTCCTACGTTCAAAGAGCCTGCCCTACCCTCCTGTCCCCATTGCCTCGAGGCACTGTGAGACAGACCCTACGCAGCTAGGACAGCAAGGTGAAACCCAGCCTGTACCTACAAGAGCTGGGCTGTCACTGGAGAAGGGATCGGACAGTGCTGGCAGCCGTGTGGATGCCAAAGCCTCCTGGAGAAGGAGCGATGGGCAGGTAGCTTTCTACAGAAAGCCACAGAGAAAGGAGATGTGACCACCAGTCCTGGGTGAGGTCTAGGGAGCTCCATGTCATGCTGTTCAGCAACAAACTGTTGATCATAGAATCATAGAATGGCATGGGTTGGAAGGGATCCCAAGGATCACAGAGCTCCAACCCCCCTGCCACAGGCAGGGACACCAACCTCCAGGCCTGGAGCTACACAAGGTTGCCCAGGGCCCCAGCCAACCTGGCCTTGAACACTTCCAGGGACGGGGCATCCACTACTTTTCTGGGCAGCCTGTTCCAGCCCCTCACCACTCTTTCTGTAAAAAACTTCCCCCTAATATCTAATCTAACCCTTCCTTCCTTTAGTTTTAATCCATCCCCCTTGTCCTGCCATTATCTGCCCTTTGAAAAAGTTGAATCCCCTCCTGCTTATAAGCTCCCTTCAGGGACTGGAAGGCTGCCCCCCCGCAGCCTTCTCTTCTCCAGGCTGAACCAGCCCAGCTCCCTCAGCCTCTCTTTGTAGGGCAGCTGCTCCAGCCCTCTGAGCATCCTCGTGGCTCCTCTGACCCCTCTCCAACAGTTCCACATCTTTCTTGTATTGGGGGCCCAATGAAGTAAAGAGAAACCCTGGCTGGGGTGTGAGGTGCTTGAGGGGCTACAGATGAAGCTTTGCTCTGCTCAACTGATGAAGGAGCTAGAAAGGCGACAGATCCAGGGCATCGCTTCAACTCCAACAGCAGCCATCACCCAGAGATGTCAGTAATCTCCTGATTACTGCACTGTGCTTTGAGCAAGCGCCTCTTGTGCTGCCTTTGATACGGCAACTGTTGATGCTACAGGCTTCAAAAAAGACAACTACTCTTTTACACACTTAACCCACTTTCAGGCTTGAGATAAGAAGAAAAATCTACTCATTTATCCAAGCAGAGAGACACGCATCTCTTTACGCTGTGGAAAACCTTGATGCCCATCCCTCTGTCCTTGGCAGCCAACTCTCCTATAGAGGCAGGCGTGGAAAGCAGCATTAATGGAGCAGGACCTCATCCTGCCAACCCACACACAGCCCCAACAAAGAGTGGCCTTCTTCAGGCAGCTTGTGAGCCAGGGCTTGAACTGCATGGCCCCCTGCTCTCAGCAGCAGTGTTTGTACACTGGTATTAAGAGAAAAATTATTTTAAAAAAACCAAAAAAAGAGCAGTTAACAGGTTCCTGGTCAGGTGGCTCAAGCCCTCTCCATGGGGCCAGGATGGTCCCGTGCTGGTTCTACATCAGCCGGGCTCTGGCTGTTCATCAGGCCATTTATCTCCAGTCCTTCTCTCCTTCAAACCAGCATCCCCTCCCTACCTGCTTGGCCTGGGCCCCCGGGGAGATTCTAGTGAAAGCCTGGAAGGGAGAGTATAAAACTGAAACAAAACCACACCCAGGGAGATTAAAACAGGGAAAAGGCAACTGTGGGCTGGGAAATGGAGCCGGGCTCCTTTGCTCGCCTTTTGCTGGGTGGGAAGAGCCTGGGGCAGCGCTGGGGGAGGCTCAGCCCAGGGATGGGGGTCCCCACAGCCAGTACTGGCACCTCGATGCCGCAGCCAGGTTGGAGAGCAGGAGTTTGAGCTCAGGGAGACGTGTGTGAGCCACACGTGTGCTCCACAAGCACAGAGCACGCTTACACACTGGAGCGTGTCAGCTGCCATGCCCGGAGTCCCAGCCACATGTGGGAGGGAGTCTGGGGTGGGGGTGCCTCTGTCTCATGAGAGTCACAAATCGGGAGCAAATCCTCATGCAGATCACGAGAGGTGGTTGAAAATCACCTCAGCCACCCTGGCACCCCCAGAAAGACACGAGGAGTGAGGAGCTCCACACTTCCCAACCCCTTCAGAGAGGAATGCTGCAGAGGGACAGCATCAGTCTGGGCTCTACCAGGCACAGACATGTCCACAGCATGCTTCCACATGTTTCAGGGGTAGGAGAGAACCAACACAGCAAATAAACCCCCCCCAAATGCATGAGTTACTTGAATTTGGATCAGGAAGGCGCTGCGGGGTGAAGGCCCGACCGTCCCCACTCACTGTGCTTCAGCTTGGACCCCCCCCACAGGCACCTTTCTGGTGACACAGCCAGAAGAAGTGCTGTGGAGGATGTTTAATGTTCTCCAACATGGAAAATATCCCGTGGACTGAAAATCCAAGGCAAAAAAACAGGCCTGTAGCGTGGACATGGGGGCCTTGGAACTGCTGCTTTTGGTAGAGGAAACGACTTGCTGATGCAAAGACTTAATGCTCCAGTTGCTGGATTCATTAACAGCTCTGAATCTCTCTTTAATTAACCTTCCTGAGCCTCAGAGCTCTAGAGAAAAGCTTGGAAAATCCTGGCTGCTGATGGCTCAAGCATGAAAAGTCGAACGCAAAGATTCAGAGGGAATTTTTAGTTATTTTTTTTAAAAAAAACCTTCCTTTTTTTTTTTTTTTTTAAACTTTTAATCCAGGAGTTTATTAACCCATCCAGAAGCCCACCCTGTCCATCTCCACCCTACCAGGAAGCCATTGCCCACTTACCACATCCCAGCCCTGATGAAAGCCCCCATCTCCCACACCACTGTGACCAGGTTGGTCTGGCCAGCCCTGCAACAGCACCCATGTCGGTCTCTCCTCACTCCTGCCCAGCCCCAAAACCTCCTCCCTGACAGCTTTGTCCCACAGATGCAAGATGTGGGAACTCACTTCTGCAGTGAACTGTCCCAGAGGGAAACACATCACCTCTCCCTGCAGACATCCCTCCAGAGAGCAATTCTGGGTGAGGAATAGACCAGAGGAGCACCCCCCCAGCTCACAGCAATCGTGGAGATCATGATCAAATCTCTGTCTACCCAAAGCACCACTGGTGCCCCACCATTGCCATGCTACAAAGCGCTGGGGTGCCTTGGCTCCCAGCTGCCCCTGCTCTAGCACTGGCCATGGGAAGCACCCTAGCTCTGTGGATGGATGGATGGATGGATGGATGGATGATCGATCCCCAACACCCTAGAACCATTCATGGAAGAAGGGGGACTCCTTTTCCCCTTCCCCCTGCATTTGCAGGAGAGGACCAAGCCATTGCCAGGGGATGAGAAATCTGGGTATCTGAAGCTCAGACCACACAACATCGTGGCTGCTGGAGGCATCGGGAAGGCATTAACCAGAATTAGAACTAGCTTGTTCCATCTTCAAAGTTCCCCCTAAGGAGAGGTCCCTGGCTGGGAGCCAGGAGGACACAGGGTCCCAGACAAGGTCTTGCTCACTCTCCATGAGTTAGAGTCATTCTGGATCACTCCTTGCCCTGTGATGGGTTCAAACACAGCCAGCAAACTCTTTCACTGGAAGAAACTTTTCCTGAGCAACATGAAAGGAGTAGGGATGCAGGGGCCACCCCCTCTTCTTTGGGACAGCTTTTAGAGGCAGGGTGTCCCCACCACCAGCCACTGTGCCAGGAGCTGGCATCACTCCGGGGCTGCAGAGCAAACACATCCCAAAATGGGTGAGTGGGGCAAGGGATCCCAGGGACAAGGCACAGCCTGTGGAACATCACTGCAGCTCCACCGCCCCACCGAGCAGCCAGGCAGCACATGCCTGCCAGATGCTTCACGTTTTGGGAGGAGAGGTTCAGAGGTCAAGGTCACAAGCGATGCCTGACTCTGTTCTTTGTGAAGGGGCCATGCAAGGGGGAGCTGGGAGGAAATACCAGCCTGTGTGTGTAAAAACCATCCAGGGTGGGATTCGTGGTCACATTTGCACATGTTTGGCTGGGGAAAGGCAGGAAGCTGCAAGGCACAGGGGTCCCTGTCCTGAAATGAAGGACTGGGGAGGAGGCAGAGCAGCACAATGTGCCAGGACAGCCTAGGATGCTCCTTCCTGCGTCACTGTAATGCCTCTGGAGGGAGCTGCCACTGCCCAGCTTAGGATCAGCCTCCAGCTACCGATGCTCCCCTCCTCCTTCCCTTCTTTGTGGGAATGAAACGCTGCGCTGGGAGTTGCAATTCCCACATCACCAAGGCTTGGAGCTCCCTCCATACTCCGGGACCTCCTGGAGTGTGTCAGCCCTGTCTCCCCCTTGCCTGTTCAAGTATCAGTTGGCTCCTTGTGCTCGACAGGAGAAAGCTGCAGTCTCTGATGTAACCCCAGACACTTCTTCCCAGGGCTGGAAATCAAGTTAAGCTAAACCAGACTGCACATACCTGAAACAAGAGCCCAGACACAACGGAACATGTTCGGAAGCACCACTCATGCCTCTGCAGGGATAGGGTCACCCAGCAGCAGTCATCTCCAGGTGGCCCTTTCAGTGGCCTGGGTCTAGATGGACCTACTTTCCATGATCTCCAGGAGTCTCTTCCAGTGGGAGTTATGCTACACCAGTCTCCCACTG
>VZTU01018469.1:66828-82513 GCA_013400835.1 Zapornia atra | reverse complement strand
TTTTTTTTGTTTTTTTTTTTTGCTAAGTTTTTATTTTAATTCAAGGACTTTGCTTCATACAAAATGTAATTGTAGAAACAACTGCAGAATTCAAAGTTTGGCTGATAAATAGTACTCAGGCAGCAAACTAGGCAATCACAGAACCTTTTTGTTTTCCTTTTTCTTCCCCCCCTCCCCCTTTATTTATTCTTTTTTTTTTTCTTTTTTTGGGTAAAGTTCCTCTTGTGTTGCATGGTTGGAACTTTTGCAAGTTTTTAACACTGTTTTTTTTAAATATAAAGTTTTTGCAACAAACCCCCAATTTATATCAAATATAATTAAAAATTAACAACTGATGAATACATTGTATCAAAAAAGTACGAAGATAAACATTTTCCATGCACATACTTTTTATATATATGTATATATTTTACATGCAAACATTACTTATTCAAAGTACAGCCACTACGAGACTGGTTCTTGGATGCAGAAAACTGATCGGTGCAATTCAAGTTTGGCAACTCACTATGAGGGGTCTTGGAAATACCATGTATGCATTGAAGAGAGAGCAGAGGGGCTGTAAAAAAAGGGAGGAAAAAGGTTATGGACCATCATGGTCAGGCTCATCTGTCACTGTCATCGATCCCTACGAGGCGGGTGGAGGATTAGGCAACTCTGAGATGATTCTTCTTCTTCCGTGATCTGCCTACAAATTGGGAGTGACCCAAGGGCGTCGCTTGGCTCTGCACATCCCGACGGTGTGTGGGCACGGGGCTGTGGGTGTGAGGGTCTAAGAGGGTAGAGGAAGGGGAAAGGCAATATGGGGAGAAGGACAAGGTGGGGGTCAGCGTAGAAAGACGTCTCTTTTGCTTCCCAGTGTGGGGACAATGTTTGCATGCACTGTCAGAGAGACCGTGTTTCCCCCTCTCCTTTATGTCCTGGAGTAAAATAGGAACGTATTCCTTAAAATTTCCAAAAGAAAAGTGTTTGTGCCTTCATATAAGGAAAATGTATAAAACATTTGGTCACAATCATGCTGAAGCCTGGAACAGGAGAATCCAGCAGATAAAGCTACAGGATGGATGAAGGATCTTTCTGACTGTTGGTGGTTTGGATGTGTGTCCGAACGTGTCATCTTGTTGCATAGCCCTCCGTTTGCTGATTACAGCCGATAACCCATGGCGGAGCTCTGGCTGCCGTGCCAGCTCTAGCCAAAGCGCACATCAACACAGAGACAGAGACAGGAGTTACCCTTTAGCAGAATCCAGGGATGAGATTGCCCAGAGATTAGTATTATTTACTAACAGAACACCAACAACAAAAAAAAACCACCACAGAAGGAAACGAAAACAGGTTGAATCTCCTCAACAGAAGAGCTACAGGAGATGTGAAGAACCACCCTAGGGCAGAGCGCTACCCTGCCTGAGGCTGAAAGACTTTTGCTTGAGAGCGCGAGAGACCTCCTGAGCGTTTCGGTAGCATCCGATACCCCCGAGCCAAGCCAGCGACAAAAGGAATCACTGGGGTCCAGCAGGATCTCCACCCACCCCCAGCAACCGCTTCGCCTGGAGAAGCTTCACAGTTCCGGGGCTTGGTAGATCCTCTGGAAAAAAGTCACCTGTCCTACCCTCTCCTCTTCCCTATCCATGTTTTGGTGATGCGCTCACCTGGCGCATCCCACTCTTCCTCCTTTAACCTCCTATCTGCATACTGCGTGTCCTCCGGCCGCCCCACGCCCCGAATTATCCCGACAATGGAGGCGAGGTACCGGCTGGGCTTCGCTTTCCCCGCTCCCTCCCCGCCCGCACATCGCGTTTGCCCCCTCGAAGTGCAGAAACCCGCACGTGCACAGGAGAAAGAAACCATCCAACGCAGGAGGCATTGCAAGAACACAGTAATCTCATCCCTGAGAATCAGAGTTAGAGGTTTTGCTTAATTATTATTATTATTTTTAAACCTTCTTCTAACAGGCAATGAAAACAGGACTCTCCCCAACCGCCCTCCACACAAATTACGCACTGTGCTACACGGCTGGAGCTCTTGCAGCCCAACTGCACCTCGACATGCAGCGTGAAAGGTGCTGCTTCTCCTGCAAGAGCATCTCTGCAGATGCTCCACTTGTCCACCTGCCTCTCTCCCGCGGGACCTGGACACTAGTCAATGAGAAAAGGCCGGTTTTGTTTGCTGCAGTGATCGCTCCCCTCCCACCGGTAAAAGTATCGATAAAAGAATTTTTAAAAAAAGAATAAGAAAAAAAAGAATAATAAAGGCCAACAGAACCCAAACCAACCCCCGAGCATCGTGTTTGCCTTCCCCACTATACGCTTCCAACCCGGTACTCGAATCACTGTTCAGTAACGTGGCGCAGGGCGTTGTGTGCACCCCGGTGCGTTGGGAGATGAGCGGCTCCTCCGGCTCTGCCCCCCATCCCCACTCCCCTCCTGCCCCTCCCCGCGCTCGCCCAAGGCCTGATGCATCGAAGCAAGAGGTTGCATCATCGCTGTGAAAGATTTCAAAGGTTAGGCACTTAGTAGTGAACAACTGGAGCATTCGGTAGAAACGGTGGGACCTGGAATGACAATTGGACTAATTCTCTACATAAAGAGTAATTTTTTTTCTCTTTTTTTTTTTCTTGTTTTTTACTGTACAATTTACAAAAATGCACACAATGAAAAGTTAAAGTTCTATCTAATAGCTTGATATAAAACCAATAACATTTCTCCTTCTCACCCCTACGCTTTTTCCTCTTAATTTTTTTCTTTTCCTTTTTTTTTTTTCCCCCAGAATTTTTTTTTTTTTAAAGTTGGGTTGGTTGTTTTTTTGTTTTTTTGCTAAATCAAGCTTATATTGTAAACAAGACAAAACAGTGAGGGCGTGTTGCTGTTGACAGGAGAGAAGGGAGGGGAAGAAAAGTCTCAGCAGCAAGGAAACAGTCCTTACAAAGTAGCTCTCTTGTGGCTTTATCGTGTGTCAGTGGGAAGGACCCGACGCGGTGAGTAAAATGAAAGAGATCCACACGGCAGCGGTGTCGGAGCCGAGTCCCAGCTGCCGGAGCATTCGGCCAGCTCCGAGATGTGCCACTGGCTCCGCCGAGAAGGATTGCTGTGGCTGAACATCAAGTCCCAATGGACTGTCCTTTGTTCTGGGCTGTGGTTCTCCTCTCCCGGTTCCTGGGGTAGATCTCTTTCTTCTTAGCGGTGAATGAGATAAAACGCGGATGCAATCTGTGTTCACGTGTGTCCATTTGCAATCCACAACCCCTCCCCACCCCCAACCCCATCCCAACTCTCACCCTGACCGGGGTGGGGGATGGAGGAGGGGGAAGTGGGGAGGAAAATATATAATAAGAAATTAATTAAGAAATAGCCCCAACAAAACCTGCGCCAATCTCGAAAAGGATGGCCAGTCTGCTTTCTCCACCGGCGAGGGTGAGGACCGCTCTTCTCTCGGCTTCTCGCGTGTCGCGGATTTGGCATCTGGTGCGTGTTTTTGGACTAGACAAGGCAGTAAGTAGGAGGTGGGCAAGAGGAGGGGGCGGGGGGAGAGAGATGCACCCCCCCTGCTGCCTTCCCCCCAAGGAGGGAGCCTTCTTCCTCGGTTTGTCTAGTGCAAAAAAAAAAAAAAAAAAAAAGGAAAAAAAAAAAAAAGAGGAAAAAAAACCCAAAGAAAAAGAGAGGAGGAGAGAGGCTGCGGGAGTGTCCCAGACCCAGGGGCAGAGCAGTTCTAGTGGCGGGGGCTGCCCCGTGGGCCCCCTCCGGCCCCGGGCACTGCGCACGTGTCGGAGCGCGCAGCCTTCCAGATGATAAAACTCATCAATTTTAAACACGCACACCTTGAAGGGTTTTGCCATGTCGCTAGCACCAGTCGTCCTCGTCGGCTTCGTGGTAGTAACTACGTCCTCTGGTGCCAGTCCCAGGGCCTGTGTTGAGACCCAGCGTGTAATGGTAGCCGTTGGGCACCCTGCGGATTTGGTGAGACTGGGAGGTCAAGGAGGAGACGTAAGAAGTCCTTGAGGACCGTCCCGAGTTGGTGGCCACCGCCTCCTCGAAGGTGAGGGTGTCCTCTGGCACCGCGCGGTAGGGGCTGTCGGCATCATCGCGGTGCCCCAGGTAGGGGTCGGAGCCGATGCGGGCCACCGCCGGCGGGGGCGGCTGCTGGTCCCCGCGCAGCAGCGCGTTGTGCTCGGATAAACCGCGGCTCAGGCGTCCCGGGGAGAAAGTGGGCAAGCCGGTTTGGAAACTGGTGAAGTGCACGGGCGAGGAGTTAGCAGTCTTGTAAGTGATGCTGGGACGTGGGGTCAGTGGAGTCTGTGGGAGCTGCCTCCGACCCCGGCATGGGGTACTAGCACCAGATGTCGACAGCAAGGGGCTCCCATTAACTGAACCACTGCCCTACATAAAAATTGGAACAAAGCAAATCAAAAAATAAAAAAGGGAAACACCAGACAAAACACAAAGGCAGGCAGGTATAAAACAGAAGGAGAAGCAACAGAAGGGAGAGACAAGTCACAAGAGGAAAGAAAAGCAAAAAAGAGAGAGTTTAGACAAGCACAGTTAGGGGAGAAGGAGGTTCTCGAGAACTAATTCAACACGAGATGTAGAGAGCTGGAGAACTAAAGTTCTGCGAGCAGTAAATAGGAACAGAAACGATCAGAGCATCAGTAGGACGCAAACTGGCAGACGGCTCCAACAGAAGGGGACACTGTCCAGGGAGGGGGAAAGGCATCCACATCATACACAGGCTCCACATGCGCCTTACCTGAACTAGGCCGGAGAGGCTCAGAAACCTAAGGCCTTGGGCTTGGGTTTTGGGGTTGGGTTGGGGTTTGGGGTTTTTCCCCACCAGAGTGGCCTTTACATTGAGGTGGGTATTTTATTGTGTTGTGGAACTGCCAACTGCCGCCAGCGGTTGGGAATGCTGATGGTGGGGTGAGGCCTGTGCTTGGAACTGGGCTCTGGGTGGGGTGGGGGGGAGGATTTAGGGGCCAATTATTTTTTGTAGTTTTGGGGAGGAAATGGGTTTGGATTAAATAGCTGCTTTCCAAATAAAACCAACAAGTAGTTTTTTGGATGGGATTTAACTATCAAGTTCCTTAAACAGAAAATGCATTCACCTTCTGTTCTTTAATCTTGCACGTTTGATTTTGGAGGGGTAGAAGGGTCTTGCAGCTTCCTGGGCTACTAACAGTGATATGTGGGAGCTACTGAGCTACCAGGACATTAAAAAAATATCATGAGTGAGAGCAACAGGCCCTTGTTTTGGCATTTCATAGGATCCCAGACTGGTTTGGGTGGGAAGTGCCATCCTTGCCATGGGCAGGGACACCCCCACCAGCCCAGGGTGCCCAAAACCCCATCCAACCTGGCCTTGAACCCTGCCAGGGATCCTGGGGCAGCCCCAGCTTCTCTGGGCACCCTGTGCCAGGGCCTCCCCCCTCCCTGGGAAGGATTTCTGCCTCCCAGCCCCTCTCCAGCCGCCCTCCTGCAGCTGAAGGCTGTTCCTCTGGGCCTGGCCCTCCCTTCCCACCAGTCCCGTGTACGTTCTCCCAGGGCAAACCACAAAGAGCCCCGTGAGTGTGTTTTAAAATCCCTCAGCCTTTCATTACCCAGTATTTTGAGACCAGACCTTTAATTTTTAGAGAGCAGCTTTTCCTCCCTACAAAACCCATCAGGCTGTTGGGTGTTGGGCCGTGGATCGATGCCTGCTTGGCTCTGCCTGGCTTTCCCAGCACAGTTTCCAGGGCAGGCCAGGCAGTGCTGGGGTCTGTCAGCCCAGAGGCCACTTTAGCTGCCCTTGCTCTGAGTTGTGCCATGTCTATCAGAAGAGGCAGCCCCTCCCCCATTGCCTGGGGGTGCAGAGCGACGTGGGTGTCACACACGAAGTGCTGCTATCCCTGAGTCACGGGCATTACTATAGCATCTGCTGCTCATGGCGCCAGGCTGATGACTTTCCCAGCCTGGAGACAGAGTCTCTGTCTTTCTCTCTTTTCATTCCCACCCTCTCCCTCCTCTGGCTGCCCCACCTTTCAGCCTTTCTCTCTGCTACAGACCCCAATTCCTGTACCGTGCACCTGTCCCCACCCTGCTTAGCTGCCTCCCATCACCTGCCTCCCCATGGTGATGGACATGGTGACCACTACCAGTGACCTACCATATCCCAACAACTAGAAGATGCCAAACTTTTTCCAGGCTCCTGAGGCTGAACGCCTTGAAATTACAATACTTACAAAAGAAAACTGAGCTAAATAGTTTTGATAAGTATTAAGCTGCCTAAAAACTGGGGTGGGCTTTTTTTGTGGGATTTTGAAACTTTTTTATCCAAGACCAAGTCAGGAAATGGTCTTGGACTGTGTAAAAAAATGGTGAGGATTTTTTTCAAGAAATCCAAGAGACTCCTTCCTGCAAAAGTGTTTTGAAATTCCAAGAAGTTTCACTTCATTTAGAAAAAAAAAAAAAAAAGCTTTTCCCAGATTCCTCATGGAATGGGATTTATATGTAACAACTCACCTGCACTGAAAAGGAAACAGTGAAATAATTCCCAGAAGGTGCATCCACCCCCTCTCTGGGCAGCCTGTTCCAGCCCCTCACCACTCTCTCTGTAAAGAACTTTGCCCTAATATATCATCTAACCCTTCCCTCTTCAGCTTCACTCCATCCCCCTTGTCCTGCCAGTCTCTGCCCTTTAACAAGCTGATTCCCCTCCTGTTCCTCTGCTCCCTTCAGGGACTGGCAGGCTGCAGTGAGGTCCCCCCACAGCCTTCTCTTCTCCAGGCTGAACAAGCCCAGCTCCCTCAGCCTCTCTTCATAGGAGAAACAAAGACATAGAATGAAAACCTCATCTGAAGAAGCAGGTGAAGGCCAGTCGGGGACCACAGCAACTAGAAACGGGGTGCTAGGCTGCAGCTCCCTCTTGCTATGGCCACACACCATCCTGTGTGCATCAGACCCTACACCAATGTCACATCCCCTCCCTGCACAGCGACTGTGCAACACATGTCCCATGCCCTGGGTATCTCCAAAGCCTGCCAGCAGCCCCTGAGCTCCCAGCGCAGCACGCAGCCTGCAAGGCTGCAGCCTGGATGCTGCTAAGGACCACGGCACATGAACACACAGGGGAGGAAAGGCACAGGAAAGGGTGAGGGGACAGAAAGCTGCTCATTTTTACAGCCACTGGGACACAGAGGACCTTGTTCATTTAAAACCCTCCCCTGGGCTCTAACATCTGCTGAACACCAGATTTCCTCCTGCTCCTCACAAGCTGAGGATGCTACAGGGGCTCATGGATGAGAGCATCTCTTGCCTCTCCTGAGACACCCAGCTGGTCCCACACCAAGCGTGGGGAGGTTGGAGCGTGGCCAGAGCCCTCTCAGCACGGCGGCTGCGCATTGCTCAGAGATGTTTGCAGGGATCATGCTGGCCTGGGACTGAGCTCCTTGCCCTCCCACCCTGCCTTCTCCTACACTCCTCCTCTCCCTTTCCACAATGTCTTCTCACAGCAAGACTTCACGTTTGAAGACTGATGTGACACCGAGGAAAAAGCAGGTTTTTTCCTCAATTTTCTAGAAAAAGATGGCAAGGGTTTCTTCAGCAGTCTCCAAGGGCTGGTGGCATGGAGCAGTTGTACGTGCCAGGGGAACACAGCTGTCAGGGGAACCATTCAGCTCAGTTGCCCAGGTCCCATGCCACGCTGCCAGCCTGCCTTGGCTTGGTTGCACTTTCTCCACTGGTCTCAAGAGCTGCCGGTTCTCAGGTCGCCCAGTTTTACCCTGCTGAAACCACAAGCAAGGGCGTCCTTGGCAGCAGGGGGCTCTGTGAGATGCCCTGAGCCACTCTGTAGGTGGCTGCTAGAGAGCCATCAAGAGACATTTCCATCCCTGTCTTGGATCTGAAGGACTCAGCTAGACCTCAAAGGCTTTACCTCCTCCTGCCCAGCCTGTCCCAGCTCCTTTATTTGGAACAAAACACAGGGAAGGTGTGCATGTCCCCAGAAGACCTTAGGGTTCTTTTCCCACCCTGCATCTTCTCACCTGTCTGTGTGGACCTTGCTCTGGCCCTCCGTTGGGTGAGGTGGGCCTGCTCTGATCGGCAGATTTGGGCTGAGAACGGTCCCGGCTGCCGTAGCGGTCGCAGGAATAGAAGCGCTGCTTTTCGGAGGAGGAGGAGGAGTGCTGCTTCCTCTCTTGGGATCGGCCACGCTCCTGCTTCTTGTCCTTGGAAGAAGACTCACCAGACTGGGCCACTGAAAGAAAAACATTGGTTGGGGATCACCAACACAGGCAAAACTTCCCAGTGTGAGGCAGGGAGGCCCTACCGTGCAGATGGGACCCCAAACCACGCCAGATGCCTGTGGTGCATCCTGAAGGGAGGAGGACAAGGGACAAATCCTTGTTTGCAAACCACTTACCAGTTTCTCCATCAGCCATCTGATGGGGGGACCTGTCCAAGGACTTCTGCTTCTTCTCTTTCCGCCGGTGGCAGCGGTGATGATGGTGGTGATGCCCGTGCTCTGGCGGCATGCGCTCCAAGGAGTACTCGTAGAGGTGCATGGCATGAGGCCGCTGCGGGGTCAGCGTGGAGACAGAACGCTTCATGGGGCTCGTGTCTGGGATGGGCTGCAAGGCAGATGGAGGGACAGGGAGCAGGGTGAGGACAGGCACTGCGCTGTGCTCGGCTGCTTCGTTCCCAGCGTGGGGAGAGTTATACAGCGAGAGATGGGGGCAGGGAGGGGTGGGAGAGAAATGGTTAATTGGATCTAACTGGAATGGGCAGAAGGACTTTTGGAATGGTAGATTTAGTGCTAAAATTGAGGAGCAAAATGTGATCTCTGTTTGCTGGAATGGGCTTTACTTTTAGCAGAGTGCCAATCCACAGGTACCGCGGGTGCAGAGCGGGAGGCAGCACTTCACACCAAACACAGCGTCGCAGGAGTCAACAGTCGATTAGCAGGGTCACAGTGCAGCACAGTAGCCAAGCATCTCACAAGGATACTTCTCCAAAACTAGTTTCACCCAAAGCTGCTTCAGGGCCTGTGGTCATCCCAAAGCATCTCCAAAGAGGAAAGCATGAAAGTTTTACTGGGCATCACACAGAGAGGGGGAAAATCAGGAATAAACGGGCAAGGTACAGGCCAGGCCACTGAGCGACTACTTCTATCTCCCTGCAATTGAAGACATCTCCTGTCAAACATTTTAACCTCTCTTCCTGTCCCACCACTAGTCCTTGAAGCTCTTGTAGCTGGGACGAGCAAGATAGCACGTGCCTCCTGCAATTCTGCCAGGATACCTCCAAAAATGACATCTTGGCTTTGCTATTGCTGATTTCAAACCATCTGTGGCTTGAGAGCCAAGTCTCTGCATGCAGTAAGACAGCCTCCCACAGACACTGGTAAACCTCATCTCCCCTTGTCAGTGGCAGCTCCAGACTCTGCTCCCTTCTGTTCGGGTTCACAGCCTTACAAAGATGGAGAAACCAAGACAAGTGGACTGTAAGACGCTGTTCTCACAGTCTTTTCCTTCCCTACTGCTCAAAAAACAAGGACAATCCCCATGTTCCCTTCTCTGTCACTCTGCTGGGCCCCAGCTGCTTTGCTCTGTGGTGGAGAATCACAGAATCATCAGGTTGGAAAACACCTCTAAGGTCATCAAGTCCAATCATTCCCATCGTATGCTAAACCATATCCCTGAGTACCTGATCTACCCTTTTTTTAAACACATCCAGGGAAGGTGACTCAAACCCCTCCCTGGGCAGCCTGTGCCAGGGCAGGGCTCCATCCATCCATCCATCCTCTGGAGGTTTCCCTGGGTCTACCACTGCGCAGTAGAGGAAAGACCTCAGAACACAGTGGTCCAGCCTGACAGGGTGGGAGCACAGGATGTCCTCCAGTCCCTCATCTCTTATGCTTGTTTGGATTCACAATCCAATATGTGGCTCCAACAGCCTCTCTCACAGAACATTTACTTTGCTCACTGTAACCTTTCCAAAGAGCCCTGTACAATTTTCACTGTCTGGGCTATTTTATTTGCTTACCCTGAAGTTCCGATCTCTGCTGCCCCGTGACATTTGCACAGCTCAAAGCCAGTGGTTTCAGGGCTCTGCTCATTGTTTGGAGTGGAAAGAGACCCTCTCCCTCCTCACAGGCTGTCAGAGGTGGGTTATCTGGCATACAAAGGGGCAGTCCAGGCTGAGTTTCTGCTCAGTGCTCTCTCCCTTGCTAGGCAGCTACCCAAATTCTGGTGCTTCCCACTTGAGGGGAAAGTGGAGTGCTGGAGCTGGGAGGTTTTTCAGAGGGAGGAGGCAGACACCGCTGGGGTGGGGGAGCACAGCATGGCCTGGGGCATCCCCAGGGGTCTGCACCTTTTCGTGCTGCATTTGTCTCCTCCGGTGTCTCTGGCTGTGAGAGCTTTCTATGGGCAAGAAATTCTGCTGAGGAGCTTGATGTCTGTGCTGCTTGCTTAGTGCTGAGGCTGAAGATGGAGGAGGGCAGAGAGATCTGTAAACTGGACAGTCAGACTCAGGATTTGACCAATAGGGGAAAGAAAGTGAAAAGTGGGAATGCTTCCCACTGAAACCACTTGTCCAGATTCCCAAAGTTCACACGGGAGCTACCAGCCAGAATCACAGAGTCCCAGAATGTCAGGAATTGGAAGCGACCTCTGGAGATCATCCAGTCCAACCCCCTGCCAGAGCAGGATCACCCAGACTACATCACACAGGAACACATCCAGGCAGGTTTGAATGTCTCCAGAGAAGGAGACTCCCCAACCTCTCTGGGCAGCCCGTCCCAGGGCTCTGTCATCCTCACAGTGACAAAGTTCCCCCTGACATTCCCATGGAACTTCCTCTGCTCCAGCTTGCAGCTGCTGTGCCTTGTCCTATCACTGCCATCCCTGAGCAGAGCCTGGCTCCATCCTCCTGGCTCTTGTCCTTTACATATTTAGAAACATTGATGAAGTCACCCCTCAGTCTCCTCTTCTCCAAGCCAAAGAGGCCCAGTTCCCTCAGCCTCTCCTCATAAGGAAGGGGTTCCACTCCATCACCTTGGTGGCCCTGCGCTGGGCTCTTTCAAGGAGCTCTGTGTCCTTGTGGAGCTGAGGGACCCAGAAGATGACCGAGGTTTCTCAACAAAAGGCCTGCAGAACCACTAAGGAATTAACATTTCTCTTCGGACTTTGGACCTGCTTCTGTGCTTATCCCAGGGACTGGGGTCCCCTGACACTAATGGGAAGTGGCAAAGCAGTGAATACCCCTTCCATAAGCCCCAACAATGCTCTCGTTACGCTAACGGGCCATGCACAGCCTCCCCACAAGCCTCGGGAGACTACACCATAACCCTTCATGGAGTTACTAATTGCTTCTTCATTACCAAACCGATTGCTTTCACTTCCTAAATTCCTGTGTAACAAGGCATACTGAGAGACAAATAAATAAGCAAAACAAACAAACAAAAAGTCCCTTCTGTGACAGCGTGCGGCGTGCAACGGTGGCTGGAAGGGACTGCGGCACAGTGGGGAGAGCTAGCAGCTGCGCTGGGGCAACACCGGCCTCCGGATGCCGAGGGGGGGAAAGTAAAGGGTTAAGGAAGGTTAATTATTTCTTAAGAGGAATTTAATAGGATACAACTTAGTTCGAACTACATACTGCTAGGTAACTCCCAGGTGACCGTGCTTTGCTCCTCTGCAAACAATTCGGACAAGATGAGAGACATTATTTGAAGCAGCCCCACAGTACAGCCATTGTCAGACATCACGGCAGATGTGCAGCAGACACGGTGACGACAAGGGAGGGGAGGTGATGGGGGAAGGAGGGCAGCAAAGAGGGAGGGAGGAGGTGAGGTTGAAAGCATAGGATTTGGGGTTTAATTGGGGTGGGTTGTTTGTTTTTTTTTTTTTTTTGAAGTGGGAATGTAAAAAGACAGAAGGATGGCAGGGAAATGGAAAGGGAGGTTTTCAGAAAGAGAAACATGGCAAATAAGAGTTAGAGAGAACTCAAAGTTTGGGGGAAGCAGAAGCAGCATGTGAGAGGGAGGGTGGAGGGCATGGAGGGGGGAGACACACACAGAAAGGACATCAGTTATTCAGCTGAAGCTACAACCACCAAAACATTGTATTATTCAATGAGGTTAGATCAGACAGTGCGGGCCTGATTCATAATGGGATGAGCCAGCTGCCACGTGGGGAGCACGTAGCGTGCTTCTGGGAGAGACACTCGCTTCTGGAAGTGTCTGACTGCAAGGAGCTCCGCAAGGACAGGCTCGTGCTGCTGGCACTGCATTGCCTTGGAAGGAAAGATGCTACTCAGGGTCCGGGATAAAGGACAGCTTTGTTCTGGGAAGGGGGAAGGGAGGGAGCAGGGGTTTGCTTTGGGGTCTGTTTCTTTGATGAAGCATGTTGAGCCGTGTTCTGATAACACAGAGAATCCCAGCTCTCAGACAAAGACCGCTGTTTTTGAACTCAGATGGGAAATCTGCTAGCCCATGGAGCATAGCTTGGACCAGCACCTTAGCCAAAAGATTGTATCTGCTGGGGCTGTTGCTGTGTATGCAACACATGGGCTTTTAGGTTTTGGGTACAGAATTTCTTTCACCTTCTGCTCCCCATGGAGAGCACTGGGAACAGCCTAGAGCCACGGGCTGCTCGCTCCTGACTCTATGGATCAGGCCCTCTGAATGAGACACAGCTATGAAGGGGAAGATGTTGTGACACACAGGAGGCAGGATGGTGGCTGGACAGCATCCAGGACAACATGCTAGCAATGGACATGTGAGGTGGCCAGAAATGACCAGTGAAATCTGGGACATCCTACACGCTAAGTAGTGTCCATGAGTTGTAGAAGCTGGTTCTAATGATGACATTTCTTTACAAGAGCTTAAACAGGGGAAATCTTCAACATCATTTTACTGACCAAAATCACGATACAGTGCTTGCTGAGTACTATGGGAAGAGAAAAAACCCAGGAAGGATGCTTAGTGTCAGAAGGCACCTTCCAGGCAGAGCCTCCTGGGTGTTTTCTGTACCTGCTGCATTCATCAGAGAGAATCACAGCACATCTCCAGCTATTTTTTATGGCTAGGAACGTGCCTTGACTGTCTGTCTGGATAGATGGCACCCAACTGTCACAGGGAATATTATGCCTTCCAGGAATAGAGGCTGGCAAACAATATCATCCCTGGTTAATCAGAATAGCCACTCTTGGGTAGGTGGTCTCAGCTACCCAAACAGAGGGATTTCTCTGGGCTGATTTTTGCTGCCACCAGGGGTGAATAAAACTGGGGACAGAGCTGTGTCTCCGCATGAATACCAACCCTAGGAGCACAAGGGCTGGTTAGCTGTCCCCAGGTTCAGCAAACATCTTTTAAAGCAAATATTCACAGGAAACATCCAACAATACAGCAAGCAGAGAGAAGATACCGAGTTCCTGACCCATTCCCAGTCTTCCACCTCCAGCAACACCCCCCTTGCTCACCTGAGTTTCGGCAGCCAGGCGAGGCATGGAAGCCGCCCGGCCCTGGCTCTCCAGGCCTGGTTGGTGCTCTCCGTTGGCAAGTGTGGGGCTGATTTCCCTCATTTCTACCACCTGATCAAAACAAGAAGCGTGTTCAGGAGCCAGAACATGGACATCAGCTTTGAAACCATCATCTGTGCAGGCTCCTGCTAAGTTTGGTTTGATTGTGATGAGAAGCTGGGAGGGGAAAGAGAGCAAATCAAGAGCTGTGGTATGCTCAAGTCTCTGTAGCTACAGCGTTGTCTTCATGTAGGATAAGAGCGGGCCAGGCTCTTCCACCAGCCATGGCAATGGGTGCCAGTGGTGACCTCTGAAACCCCTCATCTGAATTTGTAGACTAAGGACAAGGGGATTGGGGCAGTGGGACAACTAGGAAGAGACAACCTGAAGTAACCCATTGCAGCAGACACATAATTCCATGAAAAGCTGGTCCACGTGCACAGCGCTCAGCCTGTAGAAGATACCAGATGTGTTTTTTCCATAATATTCCAAGAAACCTTGCGTTGAGAAACCAATACCTGTCTCAGTGCACAGATGTGCTGCCAGCTGTATTTCACCCTCCTATCACCTCCACCCACCCCAAGATTTCTAAAACTTGACTGCATTTCTAAAACATACCCCATCTCACCCTGTCTCCACCCAGCTGCTTACCCGTTCGATGGGGATTTCTTCTGAGTGGCCTCGCTCAAAACCCGGTGTCCTGGTTTCATAAAACACATCCTGGGTGCGCTGGGTCCCCCAGGAACTGGACTCTTTGATCCCACCCTCTGGGGCTGGTCTGTCAGAAGGAAAAGAGGAAAAAAAGAGGGTTTTTTTATTGTGCCAAAGGCAAAGCACTCGGGGGTCCTTTGAGGTTTCACTTGGGAAACTAGTTGCAGGATAGGCAGAGCTCCTGGTGAAGCCATATGGTCCCTCGGGTTTTGCAAGGGCCACTTTCCATATAGCCTGAAGATCCCATGACCAACAAGGAAACAAAGCAGCCAGCAAGTATTTTTTTTTAATCCAGTAACTGAGGAAATCCATCTCTGCAGCTCAAGTTCTGAGGAAGAATGAATAAATTTGGAGTTCAGGCAAGTAACACCTGGAAGGCCAGTTAGACAGACAGCACTAAATGACATTGGTCAAACACCTCAGTGACATTCACTGAATGTGGAGTGGTACAGATGGGCTTGGGTTTCACTGTCATGTCTGATGTTGGTTCCCCCATCAGGGTTGTTCAGGACATTTAAACCTCAGGTCTATCATTAAAAGTCCACAGCACTTGTGACCCAGAAGAAAGTTACCTCAGGAAGAGCAGGAAATGGAGAATTGATTAGGGATCACTGTTACTACAACTGCTTGGTAAGCTCTCTGTGGAGGTATTGTTTTGCCCAAAGAGGAAGAGCCAGATTCTGTCCTGGAAAATCTCAAGAAGCTCTTGCTGTCACCAAGTGCCACAACCTTGAAGAACTTTTTTTCCCAAGGACCTTTTTAGTCCTGAGAACTCACTGCTTGTTGGTGGGTTGAGGCTTGGCTTGGTTGTTTTCAAATGATCCCAAATTCCTGTAAGCAAACTCCCAACTAGCCACAATGGAAAGCTCTCTGAGACTCAGAGAGTATTAAGAATACATGCAGCCCTGAGGAACCCAATGCTACCACCACGTGGATAACTGCACCTGAGGCAGCATCAGGAAGCAGAGACACAGAGGCATTTTGGTAACCACCAGTGGGAGCTTGTCCCAGCCATGGAGTGAAGGGACTGCTGGTCTTTGTGTCACTACTGCCTGACCTCACTCCCATTTATAAGAAAGGCAGCAAGGAAGACCTGGGGAATTACAGGCCGGTGAGCCTCACCTCTGTGCCTGGGAAGATCATGGAACAGATCCTCCTGGATGACATGTTGGAGCACATGAGGGAAGAGCATGTGATCCGGGACAGCCAGCACGGCTTCACCAAGGGCAGGTCGTGCCTCACCAATCTGGTGACTTTCTATGATGGAGTGACAGCGTCGGTAGATAAAGGGAAGGCAACCGATGTCATCTACCTGGACTTGTGCAAGGCCTTTGACACAGTCCCCCACCACATCCTTATCTCTAAACTGGAGAGATGTGGATTTGATGGGTGGACCATCCAGTGGATAAGAAACTGGTTAACAGACCGAAGCCAAAGGGTGGTGGTCAATGGGTCTATGTCCAGGTGGAGGCCGGTGACAAGCGGTGTCCCCCAGG